>QVTF01023072.1:312500-499761 GCA_003573665.1 Oxygymnocypris stewartii
AAATTATACAAAAATAAAAACGAAACTTAAATTTTTAGCGAAAATTGAAAGCAAAAAAACAAAAAACAAATTACGAATTTAAAAATGCAAAACTACAATAACCCTGACACAAACGTATTTAACTGGAGGAAGAGGATCCGCCAGATGAGATGATCGGAGTTCAGAGATGCCGATCCGGACCGGGTTTGTTCAGATTAAGCCCTGACTGCTAATAGCTGTGCACACCAGCAGTTTAGCGCTGCTCACCGAGGATTTCTCCCAAATCTACCCATGGTCACTTCAGTCTTGTACACTTAATCTGCGTTTGCAGCTTTAGTGGTTATTTATTATTTATTTTACATTGCAATAGGGGAAAAAATAATAATCAAAACATGCCCGTGCTTGCTTTTATTTTAATGTAGTTGTGTCAATAAACAAATGATCCAATCTTTCACATGCATCTTTAAAATCGTATTTGAGTGAAGTGGGGGCGGCACGGCAGGGTTTTGCCCAGAGCCCCGTCGATGAGTGACAGAGCAGAAAAAGGATGGAGAAAAAGGTGGTCCTTGAAGGATGTTCAACTCCGACTGCAAAATGGTCAGAAACCCATGTCAGGCAAGTCTGACTCGGGACATTCTTCTCAGAGAAGTTAAATTGTTTGGTTTCATGAAAAAGAGATTTAATTTAGCAATGTCTAAGCCAACGGTTTTGTTCATATTTTACATATAAATTTAAATGAAAGATGTCTTATTTTTCTCTGCGACACTTTTCCGTGTTGACAGCAAAAGGTTAAACAAATTTAGTATTTTGACAAGACGAATAAAAATAACAAATATGCTTTTTTTACAAACTGGCCTACATTATTATATTTCTTTCTCTCTGCGACACATTATTATGTTGAACATTTTTTTTAAAACTAATTTGATTCTGGACAAGACGAATAAAATAAATAGCCTACAATAAAATACATTTTGTGCAGACTACATTTTTATTTGTTATCTCTCTCTCTTTCAGTAGAGGAAATGTAATTGTGAGATTCTGGAAACGAGATATATTTAGCGGGAACGGTCGGGTCAGGAAGAAGAAAAAGCCTCTTTTATGTTGCACTTTAAAAATATTGTTATCATAAATGTAGCCTAACGAATCGTCAAATAATATTAATTACATCCTAATTTGCTGTTACAACCTATCCGATTCAACAAATACAGTTTTCAACAAGTTGTGTTTGGACAAGTGCGTTTATCCACAGACTTTTACCCGAAAAACGATGTCTAAAGAAATAAGAATCGAAGTTTAGCACAAATCACAAGAACAAAGCATGGGGCATGTTGAGCTCGCTTGTTGTTTCTGCAGCTTGCTCAGGTTGTTATTATTTTAATAATTTGTTGTACAAAGAATGGGTTACAAACGATGACAAAGACTGTTCCATAATTCCTATTAAACTCAGAAGATATTGAAAAAAAACAAAGCTATAGAGATTAATATTATTTTGTTATTATTGTTCATTTAATTTGCTGTTTTAAGAATAAATAAGACGACTTTATTATTATTCATTTCCATGTTCATTTACAAACTTACAAGCTGCATGCGTTCTTGATCAAGTCATTCAGGGCTCTATTTATGATAAAAGTTCATCAGCATGCATTGATTAATCTAGTTTAAAGCTATATGGTAACGAAAGTGTTCAACTTTCAACCCGTTCTTTTTCATCAGTATTATTTGTGTCGCCTTCTCTGGTTTAAGAAGCAGTCTTTTACTTTAGTTTGAAAACCAAATCCTCCATTGCTCAGTCGGCTGCGTGCACCTTCGCGCTCCTGCTGATGAAGTGAGTATAGGCTCTACCCACGAAGCGCTCGCGCTGAAAGTGCTTCTCTTCACGTGATCAGTGAAATCTGACTCCTGCTACAATGTGCTGTGGCTCTGCAGCGCAGGAGCAGCAGACCATGCATTTGCACAAGTGCAACCACGTCAAAAAAAAATTCCGTGCGATTAACCGCCAAACCGCGATATTTGTTGCTGCTTCACCGCGGTGATAAAAAATCCAATACCGTCACAGCCCTAGAGTGAGTCTGAGTGAGTGTCTGAGTGAGTGTGTGTGAGAGTGTCTGAGTGAGTGTGTGTGAGAGTGTCTGGGTGAGTGTGTGTGAGAGTGTCTGAGTGAGTGTGTGTGAGAGTGTCTGAGTGAGTGTGTGTGTGAGAGTGTCTGAGTGTGTGTTTGTGTGTGAGAGTGTCTGTATGTTTGTGTGTGAGAGTGTCTGAGTGAGTGTGTGTGAGAGTGTCTGAGTGTGTGTGAGAGATTGTCTGAGTGTGTGTGAGAGATTGTCTGAGTGAGTGTGTGTGAGAGAGTGTCTGAGTGTGTGAGAGTGTCTGAGTGAGTGTGTGAGAGTGTCTGAGTGAGTGTGTGTGAGAGAGTGTCTGAGTGTGTGTGTGAGAGTGTCTGAGTGTGTGTGTGAGAGTGTCTGAGTGAGTGTGTGTGTGTGTGTGTGTGTGTGTGTGTGTGTGAGAGAGAGTGTCTGAGTGTGTGTGTGAGAGTATCTGAGTGAGTGTGTGTGTGAGAGTATCTGAGTGAGTGTGTGTGTGTGTGTGTGTGAGAGAGTATCTGAGTGAGTGTGTGTGAGAGTAGTATTCAAGTGCTGAAGAGTGTATCTGGACAAGGCGGATCTCTCTGACTCGACCGAACCCGCACGTGACTCCCGGTCACTCACCGAGCTTGTCTCCGTTGTTGATCCGGGACAGGAACTGCATGCAGCGCAGCTTGACGATCATGTCGCTGTGTCCGTCGACGGGTCTGACCACCAGATCTGACACGACACAGGAACAGTAGTGAGCGCGACACACACACACACACACACACACACACACACACACACACACACACACACACACACACACCTCTGACGGGTGTGCACAGGTGTAGCGCTAAAGCTAATGTAAACAAACTCTGACTCACTCTCGATGATGCTGGTGAAGTGCGCGAAGGCCGCGTAGTCCGCGTCTCTGAAGGCACCCAGCGCCTTGAACACGTAGTAGTCGAAGCCCCATCGGTTGATGATCTGCTCGTCGCTCAGAGAGCGCGCTTTAGTCGCGGACTCGCTCATTCTGACCAGAGTTTAATCCCAACAACACACGCTTCCCGCGCGGCGCTCCTCACGCTGCAGCACACGGCGCCGCCTCTGATTGGACAGAGCAGGTTTCACGTCATCGCGTCGTTACGTGAGGAATAATCTGCTGTTTACTTCCGTGTTTTGTTAACAAAATGTTATATACATAAATGTACATTTTCATGTCAGAAGCCATTGTTTTATGTATTGCTTGCTGACATACAGCACTACTTTGAAAATATTTCTAATTCCTGTAATAAGGCTTTAAAAACTGTTGAAATTTGTAAACTGTTTAATATTTTCATTTGAATGCAATGCATTTATTACATACCCCGTATTGTAATTTATTTATGTCATAACCTTTTATTATTATTTAATTTTATTATTATTTTGCATTTTTGTACTGTAACTGCTTTTTATTGTTTGACAATTTTCATAAAAAAATTAATTATTATAAAAACAGCTGTTTATTAATAATAATAACAGTGCTGGACATGAGTGGAAACTGCACAAATACACATATTTAGATAATCTTTTGTGCAGTGGTTATTAGTTAATATATTTACTCATTTTGTTAGAGGTTTATTTATTTTTTGCATATTACTTCTAATAGGAAAATGCCATACATATAAATGTTGGGTTGATATAAACATGTTTTAGTATTTCTATACGTATGCTTGTTTTGTTTATTGGTCCTAAATATATAAATAAGAAATTACATATGCAAAAAAGTTGCACATTCTTCATAAATCTGTGGATGTCTTTGAGTTTTATGTTTGTGTGCATCGCATGCATTTTTGATAGTTTTTCAACCCTGATATTGGAGTTAAGACAAATATGAGTGACAATGTTAGTGTCTTAACAGCACTTTTCTTCCTATCACAAATGTGCAAACATCTGTTTCATGAAATGATGCAATCCATGAATATATATAACATTGACTTTACATACACTAGCGTTCAAATGTTCGGTCAGTACGATTTTTCTGTTAAAATTAGTGAAACAGTGCATGTCTGATCGGATGGGTGGACGCAGATGTTTGAGGAGAGTCAGTGCCACGTCTGAAGAAGGCGGAGCGGACGAGAACGCGACGCAACGCCCTTCATCTTCACTCTCTGACCCAGCGTCAGTTCCGCGCCGCATCAAACTTCAGCAAAGCCACTTTTCCTTCCTCTGGGGTCTCTGAACTGCAAGCGCGCGAGTTTGTGAACAACTAAAGCTGCTTCTTCTAGAAGTCCCCGTTCTTAAAGGAATGAGAGCCGCGCGCGTCTGTCCCACAGACACAACGCAACGCGCCGCTCGCTGAGCATCGGAACGCATCTGGACGCAGGGAACGATGGCCGCGAAGAACAGAAACAAGAGCAGCTCGCCGCCCAATAATAGCGGCAAGACGCTCGCCAGCCCGCAGCCCGACGACGCGTCGAAGAACAGGAGCCCGAGAGCGGAGAATAACGCGCCGCGCCTGCCGCTCCTGTCCGCGCTGTGTTATCTGGGCTTCGTGGCTGGGACCGTGCTCGTGTCCGTGTGCTTCTATCAGGAGCTGTCCGAGATCAAGCGCACAAGCTCCAGACACGAGGAGAGCGTCCAGAAGAGCGCAGACGCGCTTCAACAGGTCAGTGCACTTCAACACTGTCTCTCTCTGGGAACACACAGATGAGGAGACAATCATGCATACACCCTGAGAAAGTGTGGAGATGCTGTCTGAAGAGCTCCAGCGCAGTGCTGCTATTTCAGCTTTCATTCAGATGCAGGGAGAAGACATATGCATGCGATGCAAGTTTACTGTAAATGCTCTTGAACTGGCCCAGGACGATGTGGTGCTCTCTGATTGGCTGGTGGGGATTTCCTCCTTCAGTTAGGGACCCCTTGTCCAAATACCCACACTTGCTGACCACTTGACTAGGCCTACATGTGCATCTTTCCAGTATTTGGCCCAAGTGTGCATGAAAACCACAAGTGTGTGTCCAACTTTCGTTACCTGATGGGACACACTTATAGTGCTGTAAAAATGCTTAGAGCTTTATTTTTTTTTTTAAATAAACAATTTCGGTAGTCTCTATAACATGACACAATTGGCAAGAGTCTCAAAATCACAGTTTATTAACCCCTGGACGAGGTTGAGGTGCAGGGACCACACACTGCATGTTGATTGAAGCGGCAGATGTTGGAGCTAGTCTAATTCTGTCCTGCTGAAGGCAGTTTCTCTGCTGTCGCTCCGAGCTGGACACGGAAGAGACGAGTCTTTTGTTCTTGCTCTGACTCCTCAGTTCTTCAGTTCGAGGTGATCCGGTCCGTCAGGTTTCTGTCAAACCTGAAGGATATTCACCCTCGTGAAAGAGAAGTGTGCACTTCAAATCTTAAACGTACACATTTTAAACCATGCACCATATATTTGACTGGCAGCTCAATGGACCCTATATGCAAAACATCCTTCAAGACGGGAAGAGACGCAGATTTTTGAGCTTCTGAAGACCTAAGGGTGTATTCACTCGTCATGTTTGGTTCGATTAAAACGGACTCAGGTGCAATTGCTCTTTTAGTGTCGTTCGAAGGGGTAAGTGTGCCATCTGAACCCTGGTGCGCACCAAACAAGCGGACCGAAACCGCTAAAAAGATGGGTCTCGGTCCGTTTCCAAACGAACTCTGGTGCGGTCCGAATGAAACATGAATGCAACACGGACCACATACTTCTAAACGAACCAAAAACAGCAAGATGTGATATGATTTGACGACACGAAACGAGCGGTGTATCCAAAACTAAATAAGCAGAGCAAACTTTTATAAATATAAAATGATATGTAAAGGGAACAATGAGCGCGCTTAGTCTAGCAGACGGCATTAGGTGTGTTCGACTTCAAGCAGCCCGGAGCAGACCGATCGGTGAAGGGGTGCTCTGATATCATGCACCTGTTGTTTGGACATGTTATTTCAGTCACGAAATATACGTTATTCAACCCGACCAATCAGGTTCTGAACATATATGACTATGCCATTAGGTTTGGTGTCTTTAGGTTCACTGTCAAAAATGCCAGTGTGAACGCTAAAGCAGTCCAGGACCAAATGTATCACTTTCTTTTTTGGTCTGGATCAAACGAACCAAACAACAAGTGCGAACACACCCTAAGGCTATGTTCACACTGCACGCTATAGTGCTCAATTCAGATTTTTTTTGGTATAGATGCTCACATTTATGTTTTAAATGTGGCCAATATTAGATTTTCAGTGTGAAGAGATCATGGTTTTGAACTGACCCACATGCATAGAAGAATGATATGAACAGGGTTCCCAAATACTTCTCAAAACTAGCCCAATCATGTTCAGGGGGGTCAATTAGTATTTACTGGAATTATGACCAATGTCGATCTAGACTAGAGTGACATAAGTCACATGAATTCTGATATGAGTGTTCACACTGCGGTTGAAAACATCTGACCCGTCTCAGGTTTAGTACCACATATGGAAGTGGCACAAATCGGAATTGAAAAGATCCAATTCCATGCGGTTTGTGCGGTTCACACGGTCACAATAAAAACAGATCTGGGGCCAGTTGCATAAA
This sequence comes from Oxygymnocypris stewartii, assembly GCA_003573665.1. NCBI lineage: Eukaryota > Metazoa > Chordata > Actinopteri > Cypriniformes > Cyprinidae > Oxygymnocypris > Oxygymnocypris stewartii. The sequence continues at coordinate 319,137 of QVTF01023072.1, forward strand.
CTTAGCCACCATGTTAAGACTGTGTCTTCAGAACTAGTTTGGCCAACTAGCAGCTGCCCAGGGGTAATCAGTCTGTCTTCACCAATACAAATAAGACCAATCTACCTTTTCATAACTGAATTAAAAAGTTATGACCAGTCTTGAAGAAAAAAAAATGTGATGACTAAGTTAAGACTAGTCTAAACTGGCCCCTGAGTCACATGTGAGAAAACACACTGGATTTGTGCCACATTTGCCTGCAGTGTGAACTAAGTGTCTCTGTCCATCTGTGTCTCCAGATCAGGTCTATACAGGCGTCTCTGGAGGCTCTGGAGAGCACGGTGCTCAGCGTCAGGACGGATCTGGAGCGCACCGGCCGAGCCGCTCAGAAAGGAGAGGACAACACCCGGCGGCTGGAGGACTCGCTCCAGAAACTCCAGAGCAAGGTCTCCCAGGAGCTGACGCAGGCCGTCCGGGAGGTGAAGGAGGCGCGGGAGCAGGAGGGCTCGTCCCTGGAGGAGCGCCTGTCCCAGCTGAGCCGCTCCACAGCCGAGTCCTCCGTCCAGCAGAGCCGGTTCCAGAGCGAGCTGCAGGAGCTCAGGGCTCGTCTGGAGCAGCAGGACCCTCCCGCGCTCCTCAAGCAGGAGCTGGTGTCCCTCAGCGGTGCCGTGGCCACGCTCCGCACCGCCAGCGAGGTGTCCGAGGGGAACACGGCTGTGCTGCGGGAGCAGATCGCAGCGGTGAGCACCGAGCTGCAGACCAGGAACAGAGAGGTGGCGTCAGTGTCCGAGGACATGGAGGCTGTGAGGACGCTGCTGCAGAGCACCACAGGGAGCCTGAGGGACGAGGTGGCCACGGCTCGAGCCGGCGCTCAGAGTGCCTCGGACCAGATCCAGAGCCTCAGTGACCGGCTGGAGGAGTCCAGCACCGCCCTGCAGAGCCTGGAGACGCACACCAGAGACCAGCTGCTCCAGCTGGAGAAACACAGAGAGGACGTGGAGGTCAGGCTGAAGAGTGTGGAGGAGAGCCAGGAGTCCTCGCTGACGGAGCAGACCAACAGACTGGATGCTCTCGCGGCCGAGCACGAGTCCCACCAGCGCTCGCTGGATGACTACAAGACAGCCTCAGAGAAAGAGAGTCAAGCGCTGAGAGACGGACTGGGCGGGTTGATGAGCAATCTGGAGGATCTGCAGACCCAAGTATCTGAACGGGATGTGGTTCAAGATAAAGAACCAGTCGATGCGTTTCACAATACTAGTTAGTGAGCTGGAGATGAGCTGCTGGAGGCAGAAGCTGTCATTCAGGATGATGGAAACGTGAAAGCTCTCCATCCGAGCGATGAATGGGTGAACTGCTGTTTCTTCAGGCGACACATAACTGCACTGTAGTTCATAGCTGCTTTGATGTTTTCAAGGGCTATCGGTCATTCTCTCTCTCTCTCAACTCATCACGATTGTAGCGGTTTTCCAATAAAATTATTAAAACTCTTCCACACTAGCGTGTTTTTGTCTTTAACTTGTCAAATCATCTACAAAACACCCAGAAAGACATGAAGTGGGAATGGCAGCTTAACATTTCTGTATTTTAATAAATGCATTTTTCATTTCACTAAGTTTGTTTAATTAATTAATACAGCGGTTCTCAACCAGGCCCACCTCAAGATGACTTAAAACAACTTAAGACAAAACAAGCATTCATCAGCTAAAAATCAACTGAAATCAAGACATTTTATGATTTTAATACACCCTTCTGTCACTGAAGAACCAAGATTCAGTCTTGAAAACCTGGATGCATGACCAAACTTATGTATGAGCAGAAGTATGATTTACTGGTCATCATAATAACCAAAATACAATCGCATCAAGATTAATGTTGTTTTCCAATCAAATGTAGTTAACCATTGTATCAAATGACCAATAAAATACCTAAAATAACATAAGAATATTAATATAACACGATGAGAACATTTAACACATTATCACATTTTAAAGAGGTCACAAAATGGAAAATCATAATTTCCTTGATATTTACACAGAAATTACAATAAAAACTTGTTTCATACCTCAGTGAACTACTGAGTCAGTTTTTGTACTTGACATGAGAGCATTTCTCACTTTAATTGCATTTATAAATACATTTTATATATAATTGTTTATAAGCAAACATCCAAAAGTGTCTGAAGATTACTTCAAATAATTTAAAACATGACAAAACCTTAAAATCAATTGAAACAACTGAAATCAAAACATTATTTTAATGCACCCTGTTTTTCTGAAATGTCACATACAGCAGATTCTCTCAGGAGCAGAGGAAAAGGATGATTTGGATGCAAACATGATCACCGAATCACTGTCAGTGACTGCTTGCTATAGAAATTACCACGGTAAAATAAATCTGAATCAGAGAGTCCATCATGGCAGTGAACGGTTGTATCACTATTTGTGCACACTGTAAAAATGAGAGAGAACTACTGTAATACATGAATACTGCCTAACTGTCTGTAATTTACCTTATAAAACTGATATTTTTGTCAGCAGACTCCAAACACACAGGAGCAGGACTACTGTATTTGGAAATAAATCTAATTGTCTTTACACTAAACATATCAACATTTATTTCAAAGACAAACAGCAGTCACATTTTTCACAAAAAGTTTTTAAATGTTCAAAGTTTGTTAGGTTTTAAAATATGAAGCAATCAATATATTCAGAATAAAGACAGAAGTCTTGGACACGTTCTGCTCGTCAAACCTGATTAAACATGTTCAGATGTGAATGTAATGAACTGCAGGACGTGAACGAGAGGAGAAGGGACTTCATCCATGAAAGATCACAGAGAGAACGGCTGCTTACAGTTACCTGACAAAGAACTGGCTCAGGCCATTGTTGAGCACAGATGACACTGGTTCTTTTTGGGGTCGCTGTGTGGTGAAGATTAACCCGTTACAGGTTTACTCAGCTGAACTTGTGCACCCCTCCACAGATCCCTACATGTTCTCTTCCTAAACATCTCATTACGTGAATTCACTGGTCAATAATTGCTTGAATACAGGATCTGGCTTGAGCTGGTCAGACGTGCTTCTTAAAGTCAATATCACACAAAGAGGTACACTACCAGTTAAACATGTTTGAACGATACGATTTGTAATGCTTTATTTAAAGAAGTCTCTTCTGCTCACCAAGCCTGCATTTATTTGATCCATTTTTACGATTTAAAATAACTTTTCTATTATAATATATTTTAAAATCTAATGTATTCCTGTGATTTCAAAGCTGAATTTTTAGCATCAAACTTTGACTGGTAGTGTACCATGCATTGTAGATGGTTATTCTCTGACGTACCTTGCATGCATAACCATGTCAACACCACCATAAATGAGTCTGGCAGTCAATATCATGGCAGATCTCATGGTGAAGTTCATTTCAGTGATTCTCAGTGTCGCTGTAGTCGTCAGATTTCACGCAGGAGCTCTTGAACAGCTCACAGCTGCTCTGTGACTAGTGTGTCCCGGTTGTTTGAACATCACGCTCTTTCAGGGCTCGGCTCATCAGGTCTTCAGCCAGCAGGCCGATCCTCAGCGTCAGGTCGTCCAGTTTGGGCTCGATGATGGCGAAGTCCTGTCTGATGGAGAAGACCTTGGGTTTGAGGTCACTGGCGAAGGTGGCAGTCCTCAGCAGCTTGGCCTGTCCGCTCTCCAGTGCCAGGATGCGCTCGGACAGCTGGCGGTGCACCGCCGAGAGCTGGTGAACGAGCGCGTTGATCTGATCCAGCCGCTGGCTGCTCTTCTCAGCCGAGCTCCTCAGAGTGGAGACACGGTCGATGCTGCCAGCCAGCAGATCACCGATGCGCCTGACCATCAGCTTCTCCGTCTGCGCCACCTTCTCCTCCAGAGATTGAGTTTGGTTGAGCAGCAGCTCCACCTCGCCCTCCAGCCCAGCCATGCGCCGCATGTCCGTACGGATGGAGGCCAGCCTGGAGGTCACCTCGCTGGAGCCCTGCTGCTCCAAGCTCTCCACAGCCTGAGAGAGAGCGCTCAGGTTCTGCTGCAGCTGCTGCCGCTGCCCCGCGAGACTGGAGAAACGATCCTGCAGCCGAGACACCTCCGCATTCAGCGCCTCCATCTGAGAGATGGGCGGAGCACACTGGACAAGAGAGCACAGCAGAGGCTTCAGTCACAAACAAGTCTGATAATGCTTCTAGGATGAAGTCACTTATAGGGAGAACAGCTCACAAATCATTAAAGGTGGGGTATGTATTTTTTCAAAAACACTCGGGTCGAGTACCAAAGCAAACTTGTAGCCAATCAGCAGTAAGGGGCGTGTCTACTCATGATGCAGAGGAGCGCGCGCTCAGTGCACATGACGTACATTAGCCGAGCGACGACAGAAAGATGGAGATGGTGGATAAAAAAACAAGAGGAAACCGTCCGAGGAACAAAAGAAGGCTTACACCGTGTCTACAGCGGACACGACAAAGCGACTGGTGAAAATCATTCGAAATTTGTCTCAATCCCCCGGTTTCACAGATAAGGTTTAATCTAGTCCCAGACTAAAATGCATGTTTGAGCGGTCGCAACTGAAAATATCTTAATTATAATAATTAAAATATGTCTGTGTCACTGTTCTGTGTCAAGATGCACACCTGTAATGTTTTCTTCGAAGGCATTTTTGTAAAGTTGCTTAAATATCTTAATTTAACTAAGGCCTAGTCCTAGTTTACTGTCGGGGATTTGTCGTGGCACGGCATCCAGTGTAGACAGCCTCACTGATTAACTTATTAGTTGCTTAAATATATTTTACTGTCAGGGATTTGTCGCTGCTCATGTCTGGTGTTACAGAGCTAATCGTTGCCTGGGTGCACGTGTACGTATGTGTGGGGGTGAGCTATCAAAATAGGGGCGAGACCCTTTTGGGGTAGGGGAGTGTTTGTTTTGGTGATTTCAAATATCAACATTGGCTTCACAATATCACCAGACATGTAAATATTTTGATTTATTAAATATTTTTTGTTCAATCTGATGTGATGTTGAACTGAGTGTCACCTGCACAAACACACATAAACTAAATTATGTAGTGTACAAAATGTATTAAAACAAATCTCAGACCCTAAGAAATATTCCATGTTCAATTAGGGGTGTGCAATATTGATACAATTATATCTCAATATTTTCTGGGATTTTTTTGATAATGATGATTAGCTGATATTTTGCTGAGTGTGTTATTGTGCTGGTATCTTAAGGACTGCCGTGGACTTACAGTGTGATGATCAGTTCACACTGAAAGAAATGCAACTTTTCAATCAGTCGACAAGAATAAGACATTTGGGCTGTTATCAAGCACATTATATCAGTTTCAATAAAACTCATTTTGCAGCTCAGAGGAACATGAATGCATTTAACCTGCAGTTACAAATACATGCATAATGTGTTGACATTTTAAACATAAAACATTGAATACTGATATTTGAAATAAAAAAGAAAAGATACTTCAAACGAAATTAAAACCACCAGTAGGTGGCAGCAAGTCACTGTTAATAAATGAGCCAGTAGCTTAAACGCCTGATTAATTCAGGAACCAAACGCCGTCATTATTGTTCAGAGACCAAAACAGTGCGTCTGGCAAAATACAGCAAACACATAAACATCAAAAACACAAGTCTATTAATTAACTTCTTGTTTATTGAACTGTTGTATCAAATCAATATCACATTTGTAATCATGCTGATTCTTGGAGAGAAAAAAAACGTCCCTCTTCATGTGATATAGATGAACTATATTATATAAATATATACATTTTCTGCCTTTGTGATCATTCTAACAATTGTGACTGATCTCTTAAAAAAGGCACAAAAATGTGACTGATCTCTTAAGGCACAAAATTGTGACTGAACTCTTAAAAAAGGCACAAAATTGTGACTGAACTCTTAAAAAAGGCACAAAATTGTGACTGAACTCTTAAAAAAGGTGAAAAACTATTTTTTTTAAAGATTAAAGGCAAAAAACACTAACAATTGTGACTAATCTCTTAAAAAACAAACTAACAAAAACAAAGTTGCGACTAATCTTTAAAAAAAAAAAATTATTGTGACTGGCAAAAAACTAAAAATTTACCTTCGTTTGGGATCTTGAAGGATTTGCAAGAAGAACATTGAAGTTTAGTTGATGAATTCATTTTGATTCACTCCTTCATTTACAGACTGTAAAAGTTTCTCTCATTTTTACAGCCATTTTCAAGCAGAGGTAGTGTTTTCACAGTAAAATCGTGTATGTTTAAAAACAATTCTACTGTTTAAATGTGTATTATTGAGCTGTAAAGCTGTTCTCATCATTTTTATAATCATTTGGGCAATATGGGTTTTGGGAATTATGTTGTAAGACTGGTTGTAACTTTACTCTGAAATGATTAGTAAGTGTTTTTCCATGCTAAAACCTTTAACACAAACATCGTTTACATCCTGTTTTGATGCTGTAACAGTTTTCTGCTTTGTTTTAAGACAAATGAAGGACAAGTGTAAATGGGATAATCAACATTATGTCTAAAATGCCATCGACTGAACTCAACCTGTAATACTCCTTTGCATCTGGTCAGGCATCATGCATTTTTTGTTAAAGCAGTGTTGCTGTTGTAATGTTACACAGTTACTTATTATTATTTATAACAATAACCAAACTCAGTGTTGACATTAAAATAGGAAATGCAGTATTCAAGTACTTTAAGAAGCAAGTACTTCATTACTTTTACTTAAGTTAAAATCTCTTTACAACTTTCACCTGTAACGGAGTAATATTTGGCCAGCACTATCTGTAATTTGGACTGGAGTTAGTACTCTGTCAGAAGTACAGTAGACGCTCGACACAGGAGTCTGGTGTCTCGTGAAGAGTTATTCTCCTGTGCGCTCCTCAAGAGTTTTGCTGTGGTCTGGCATCCTCCTCAGCGCTCTGCACCTGCACCTGCAGCTCCTCCAGCCTCCTGTAGGTGGCGCTGAGCTGCGCGCACACCCTGAGCATGGAGCGCACGGCCTCCTCCGCGGCGGGGAGGTGCTTGTCCTGCCAGCTCTGGGCGTGAGGAGCGCTGCTCTCCAGCCGCTGCCGGAGCTCGAGCCCCTGCTCCTCCAGACGCTGCAGCTGCTCCTGGATCAGTGAGATGCTGCGCTCGCTCCAGTCCAGCTGATCACGCACGCGTCCCGCGTCCTCCTCTTCGCTGCGCTCCAGCGCCCGTGCGTTCCTCCGCGTGCCGTCCTGCACCACCTGCAGCCGCGCGCTCAGCTCGTGCAGCAGCGCCTCCGCCGTGTTCACCTGCTGCGTTACGCGCAAGTGTGCGGCTCTTGAGCGGCTCTTCAGCGCCTCCAGCTCCTCGCTCCGCCGCGCCTCCGTCACGCGCGCCTCCAGTGAGTGGAGGAGGAGTGAAGACGCCTCTTGCTCCGCCTGCAGCGCCGCCGAGGTGTTGAGCACGGAGCTGACGGGGGATGAGGCCAGCAGCTGCATTCACAACACATCACATCAGAGAGAGAGCCTGCGTCTCATTCAGCTCGTCTGCTGCTTCTTTCAGACATGTAGACCAATCTGTTTTTGCTTCATTTTAGAAATTACAGTCTATTTACTTTAGTTAAACTGTATTTATTTTACATCGGCGTGCCTCATTTTGCTAATAAACGTTCTGTTTCTTATTGATTTAGTTGCGCAGTGATTTTCAGTTTTGAAAACCTACCTATTTAAACTTTGTGTAGCCCATGTGTTATTTTATAATCATGTGTATTTTTTTCTTGGTGTTGTTAAAAGTTATATGAGTCTGACGTTGTATTTTGTTGTTGCTTGAAGTGAATCGACAGCAAATTGCTGCTAATTTAATGTGAAAGTAAAATGCGCACGGCACTTTTACAAGCTATTTAAGAGAGAAGGAAAGCGAGGACAACTCAACCCGTTTTGGGATTATTTTTAATGCATTCATTTGATCCAGCAAAATCAGTAACATTTATAAATATTTTTACTATTTAAAATAATTTTATTATAATATATTTGAAAATGTCATTTATTTCTGTGATTTCAAAGCGTTCATTGTTTTTATTTAAATGTTTAGTTTTGAAATGTTGTTGTTTGCATTTGTCATTTAATTTCTTTATTTTCTGAAATGTGTGTATATAGTATTTATGGTTCACTTTTTCTTATTTGTAAGTCTCTTTGGATAAAAGCGTCTGCTAAATGACTAAAAGTAAAGCTGTATTTTCAGCATCATTTCTCCAGTCACGTGATCTTTAGAAATATTTCAAATATTGAGATTTGCTGCTCAAAAAAACATTAGTTAATATTATTATTATTATTGAAAACAGCGGAGTATAGTTTTTTCAGGTTTCTTTGATGAATAGAAAGTTCAGAAGAACAGCATTTATCTGAAATAGAAATATTTTGTATAATAAATGTCTTTATCATCACTTTTGATCCATTTAAAGAATCCTATAATGTTACAAAAGCTTTTTATTTCAGACTTCAGATATAATTACAGATATTTTCAGATTTGGATCTTTCTATTGATCAAAGAATATTGGGGGAAGATACTCAACTGTTTCAAATATAAAAAATAATAATCAGAAATGTTTCTTGAGCAGCAGATCAGCATATTATTATGATTTCTGAAGATCACGTGACTCTGGAGACCGGAGAAATGATGCTGAAAATACACATAAATAACTTATATTTTAACAGATATTCACATAGAAAACAGCTGTTTTAAATAGAGAAAAACATTTACATTTGACTTTAATTCGGCTGTTTTTGTAGTATTTTGGATAAAATAAATGCAGAGTAGAAGAGACTTAAAAAATAAACTAAAAATCTTACATCATTAATGCATATATAATAATTAATTAAATGCATGACATGCAATTATTGGTGAAAAAGTGTAATGCATTACAGCATACATAGAGGACACTTTTATAATGCATTATATTAAAGGCTTGAAGTGTTAGAGAAGTCTCTTCTGCTCACCAAGCCTGCGTTTATTTGATCCAAACACAGTAGAAATATTCTTATCTTCAGAGTCACGTGATCCTTCAGAACTCTATTCAATTCTAACGTTCTGTATCAGAGATATTCACGCTCGAGACGTGCATTGTCAAGAGGATCTCAACCATTCCCTCACAATACCAGTGACTGTATTTGAGAAATTACTTTTTACATTAACATAAACAGATGGACATGATTTAAAACGTGTTTATGGTGGCATCTGAAGACTGTAATAAATAAATGATGTAAAAGTTTGTTAGCAAGTAAACACCCCGCGCGCATGTTCATCCGGGACTCGCGTGATTCACGCACCTTCTGAGACATTGCGGTGACGCTGTCCTGCAGCTCCAGCACGCGGCGGCTGTTTTCACGCAGACGCGCCTCGTATCTGTCGGTGATTTCTGCGAGCGTCGCGCTCTGCTGGAGGTGCAGCCTGCGGAGCACAGACACGAGCAGGCTTTAAAAGCACAGAGAGCGGGTCTGCTGCGGGGGTTATAGCCGTGTTTGAGACTCACCATGTGATGAAGAGCGAGACTGAGAGACACAGCAGACTGACGCAGAGACTGGATCCAGGAGAAGCGCGTCTGGTGCCGGCCTCGTCCTCGCTCCTCCGCCGCCGCTGCTGCTGCTGCTTGTTTACACTCTTCTGCCGCTGCTTCACGCCGCTGGTCTGCATGATTACCGAGCAGCGCTAACTCTCTTCTACAGATACGAGTCTAGAGGAAAGCAGATTTACCGCTCTCTCGACAGAGTTGGAGATCTCCACGTAGCACTTCCGCTGAAAGCCAATCAGAGCTGAGGCGCGCACTGACGTACCGGAGTGGGCGGGGCTTAGGCGAGCCTAAATAATAATTACGCATTTTTTAACTATCTACAATGTCTGTTAAAGTCATTACGTGTAACTGCTTCGCTGTAAATTACTTTAGTTGAAACAGCGAATAAGCAGCGTTGTCACATGATACCTGTTGCTTTTCTGGTCAGGATTGACCAATCACAGTTAAGTGCGATTATTAATTTTCTGTAGATTATTTTTACTGATGGCGTCGCTGGAAAACCTCCATATTTGTTTGCAGCAGCTGTAAATAATTTGATATGTTTCTTTTAATATAGAGATTTTATTTGATAACTCCTTTATGGATGATTATAATCTCCATATGATTTAATTATTTTTTGCATTATGACAAATTATAGCTATCAGTGAAAAAAAACAAAAACAGTTTAGTTACTTATCAAGATCTTTATTGAGTTACACCAATTTACCGCATAAATCCCCCACCGCATTTAATGACCCCTTACATTCTACACATGATCATAAAGGACAAAGCAAGATAAACATAGATATGATAAACAAACATAGATAAGGCAATCGGATGATTAAGGTTTCGGGTGAACGATTGTCACGTTTGTAGTGTGCAAGACGACTCCAGACGAGCCGCGTGTCTTCATCATCATCACACATGCAATGTTACATCATATAAAGCTCGTCGTGTGACAATATCCTCCTCCTTCATGATCATAAACACGCGGTTTATGATATCACTCAGCTGAAATATAGTGCAATCAGAGTGCAAACATTTCAAATAAACAAGAGTTTTGGTCCCCAAATGACGACTCGTTTCAGTCGAACCTCAAGCGGCATCATTACACAAACCCATGAGTGATGACGCAGCCTCCACGGGACTCATGTGCTGTAGCGGTCCTGCAGAGACACAGAGAGTCAGAGCTCATCCACGCAGGTGAAGGGACGAGTCACGGCTCACGACTGACCTGTATGCTGGACACAACCCCGCTGGCCATGCCCGACAGCTTCCCGGCCACCGAGCGCACGCCGCTCTTGAACTGCATCATGTCCGGCATGGCCTTACTCAGGCTGTACGAGCCGCCGGACGCTGCTGAGACAACAACACACTGTTATACATGCATCCAGTGCACCTCAGGCTGAAGGAAATTGACATTATTGCAAGTTTCTATAATATTCTGAGTTTGCATTTCAGCTTTTATTCATTTTGAGGAGCGCTGAATCAAAATCAAAACTAACAAGTTTTTGTGTATGTGAGAGGAGTAAATGCATGTTCACATTTACTCTAGAACTACAGTAAGCATCGTATTTCCGATTTCTCTGAATATGGCAACACCAGCGCTGTCAGTCAATACATGGGATACAAAGTAACTGACGTTACGTATTTTAAAGGCGTCATATGATGTGAAGTTCTGCCGCTGGCGTCATGTCCTGGAGACGCTGTTTCGTTGTGAAAGCGAGTTTCAAAAGAGGACACCACTAGAAATCAGTGGTTTTTAAAGACAATTATTATTATGTCCCCACTGGATGCAACAAATGTCTCTATTATAATGGGTTTTATTGTTTTAGTCTCGTCGCGCTGGGACACGCCATCACAATACGGTGAGGGGCGTAACATTATAATCACATGCTTGAGGTATTCGGCCAATCACAACACACTGGATAGCTGGCCAATCAGGGCACGCCTCGCTTCTCAGAACTGGACACGTTTCAGAAAGGCGGGGCATAGAGGAGCAACAATGATGTTCAGTATGTGGAAGATAATGTGTTTTTTACCTTAAACTGCATAAACACATTGCATTGCACCAAATAATGTTATTTTTAGCAACATCATATGACACCTTTAAAAAGTAACTCAGATATTTAGTTGTAAATCTCAAATGAATGCATTATTTTACTAGTAACATGAAAAAAGTAATCTGATTATGTAACTTGCATTACCCCTCCACACTGGTCACATGAGCTTCAGGAAATGTCAATGAAGACCGTGTTCACAGGATAAATAACCAGCAGCTCATTATCCTCAGGATTACTCTACGATCAATCACGCACCTGCTGATTTCTTCTGCTCGTCGAACAGATCGGCTGAGCTGATCGCTGAGCTGCCCGAGAAGTTCTCCAGCCGCGCCCGAACCTCATACTGTACTCAGAAAACACCACAGACTAGATTCAACAGATCGACAAACTTCAGGCTGGCTTCAGAACGACAGAAACTTTAAAGTTTGAACATTTAGATAGATGTTTCTAACATGATTAGCATATTGCTAGCATGCTTCAAATGGGATTAGCATGCTGATAGCATGTTTTAGCACATTGATACCATGATTAGCATGTCTCAGACCACGTCCGATTTGTCCACTACAGACACAACAATGCAACGTGACGGAATCAATCGAATATGACAGCCAATCAGAACTCTGTGTGGACAGAGCCTCTCTTGAAGTGCACTGCACTGGCAATGAAGTGGACAAGTTTATAAACTAATTCATAAATATGAAACCTTTTTAACCTCATTGAATGTACAGGGATCGATGCCATCTTTGTCATGGAATACACTCGTTGGTTGGCATTGAGTTCACAGTTTTAACATCTTTGCTTTAATTTATTTTCAAGATCTGAGACTCTGTTGTTGATGGCAGTATGGCTATAAATGCCACACAGTATTATATTCAAACTCACATTAGACACTTTTAACATTGAATAAAGCACATAACCTGTACTTGAGATTATCTACAGTCATATAGCTTCTGTTGTTGTTCCAGCCACATCATCGCGGAAACGGACAGTTTCTAAATTAGAAATTGTATTATATTTGTATTGTGTGTAGTTAGGACACGGTGTTAGTCTAGTTGCTAGGCTTGGCTAGTGAGAGAGATAGACAATAAATATTTAATAGAATGGAAGCCTGAATGAGTTTAAGCGGATTAGAAATCATACATAGAAGCGAAGCTTCATTTAGCCTCAAAGGATTCTGGGAGTTCTCATTTGAACATGTTCTGGCTCATTTGAACATTCCATCAATGTAACGCTATGGGATTTTTATGATTTTTAATCTTCAGTTTTATGAAAACCGTAAGTCTGATCAGTTAGAAAAGATAAAGCGCACTAGGTCAGATCGGTCTGAAGAGCTCTAGGATGACTTTCAATTGCAAGTCTCAGAAGAACACTAATAAAAGCGCAAGTATCAGATCTGTAATAACAGCGTTTAAGACCACAGAGCTCATGTTTCCATGCGGCATCTGTTTGAAGTGTTCAAAGTGCTTCACCTCGGAGTTGTCCTGCTTCCCGAAGAACATGTCTGATGAAATGGCTCTGGCATCGCCGAACTTCCTCTGAGCATCATCAGAGACGGCCTGTGGCTCCTTCCTCCTCACAGAGACCCTGAGAGCACAGACACACTGAGTGAACGCCGCACTGACTGCTGGGATTGAGACAGGAACGAGGGCTAGTGCATTATACAGCATTTCAGCATCTGAGAGAGGCTCGACCCTGAGACACTGATTATGACTATACACGTCAGTTTTATCTCCAGTCCTTCATCTGACCTGTCGTCTGGGTGCAGGTAGACGTCGGTCTGCTTGGTCGCTGGCCTCCACTGAGAGATAAACAGATCTGACGATCCCTCAGCTTCATCCAGGAGCCTGTGAAAAGACATGCTCATGAACACACAGTAGGAGACACGAACAGAGCCTCAGGAATGAAGCGTCACCTGGAGGAGAAGCGCTGGTCCTCCTGCTCCTCGTCCTCCTCATACACTCTTCTGCTGGAGGAGCTCAGCCCCGAAGACTCCTGCTGGATGATCTGCATGCCCTCCGTCACCGAGTGAGACAGACCGCTGGAAAACACAGCAGGAGACGGCACCTTAGCCACACTCATAACACACTGGACTAAACTAACTCCGCCCACACTCATAACACACTGGATAAAACTAACTCCACCCACACTCACATAACCCCAGACCAAAACTAACTCCTCCCACACTCACATATCCCCAGACCAAAACTAACTCTGCCCACACTCATAACACACTGGACTAATCTAACTCCGCCCACACTCACATATCCCGACCAAAACTAACTCCACCCACACTCATAACACACTGGACTAAACAAACTCCGCCCACACTCACATATCCCCAGACCAAAACTAACTCCACCCACACTCATAACACACTAGACTAAACTAACTCCGCCCACACTCATAACACACTGGATAAAACTATCTCCGCCCACACTCACATATCCCCAGACCAAAACTAACTCCGCCCACACTCACATATCCCCAGACCAAAACTAACTCTACCCACACTCACATATCCCCAGACCAAAACTAACTCTACCCACACTCACATATCCCCAGACCAAAACTAACTCCGCCCACACTCATAACACACTGGACTAAACTAACTCCACCCACACTCACATATCCCCAGACCAAAACTAACTCTGCCCACACTCACATATCCCCAGACCAAAACTAACTCCGCCCACACTCATAACACACTGGACTAAACTATCTCCGCCCACACTCACATATCCCCAGACCAAAACTAACTCTGCCCACACTCATAACACAATGGACTAAACTATCTCCGCCCACACGCACATATCCCCAGACCAAAACTAACTCCGCCCACACTCACATATCCCCATACCAAAACTAACTCTGCCCACACTCATAACACACTGGACTAAACTAACTCTGCCCACACTCATAACACACTGGACTAAACTAACTCCGCCCACACTCATAACACACTGGATAAAACTAACTCTGCCCACACTCATAACACACTGGATAAAACTAACTCTGCCCACACTCATAACACACTGGACTAAACTATCTCCGCCCACACTCACATACCCCCAGACCAAAACTAACTCCGCCCACACTCACATATCCCGACCAAAACTAACTCCACCCACACTCATAACACACTGGACTAAACTAACTCCGCCCACACACTCATAACACACTAGACTAAACTAACTCCACCCACACTCATAACACACTAGACTAAACTAACTCCGCCCACACTCACATATCCCCAGACAAAACTAACTCCGCCCACACTCACATATCTCCAGACCAAAACTAACTCCACCCACACTCATAACACACTGGACTAAACTAACTCCGCCCACACTCACATATCACCAGACCAAAACTAACTCTGCCCACACTCATAACACACTGGACTAAACTAACTCTGCCCACACTCATAACACACTGGACTAAACTAACTCCGCCCACACTCATAACACACTGGATAAAACTCTCCGCCCACACTCACATACCCCCAGACCAAAACTAACTCCACCCACACTCACATATCCCGACCAAAACTAACTCCACCCACACTCATAACGCACTAGACTAAACTAACTCCACCCACACTCATAACACACTAGACTAAACTAACTCCGCCCACACTCACATATCCCCAGACAAAACTAACTCCGCCCACACTCACATATCTCCAGACCAAAACTAACTCCACCCACACTCATAACACACTGGACTAAACTAACTCCGCCCACACTCACATATCACCAGACCAAAACTAACTCCGCCCACACTCACATATCCCCAGACCAAAACTAACTCTACCCACACTCACATATCCCCAGACCAAAACTAACTCTACCCACACTCACATATCCCCAGACCAAAACTAACTCCGCCCACACTCATAACACACTGGACTAAACTAACTCCACCCACACTCACATATCCCCAGACCAAAACTAACTCTGCCCACACTCACATATCCCCAGACCAAAACTAACTCCGCCCACACTCATAACACACTGGACTAAACTATCTCCGCCCACACTCACATATCCCCAGACCAAAACTAACTCTGCCCACACTCATAACACAATGGACTAAACTATCTCCGCCCACACGCACATATCCCCAGACCAAAACTAACTCCGCCCACACTCACATATCCCCATACCAAAACTAACTCTGCCCACACTCATAACACACTGGACTAAACTAACTCTGCCCACACTCATAACACACTGGACTAAACTAACTCCGCCCACACTCATAACACACTGGATAAAACTAACTCTGCCCACACTCATAACACACTGGACTAAACTATCTCCGCCCACACTCACATACCCCCAGACCAAAACTAACTCCGCCCACACTCACATATCCCGACCAAAACTAACTCCACCCACACTCATAACACACTGGACTAAACTAACTCCGCCCACACACTCATAACACACTAGACTAAACTAACTCCGCCCACACTCACATATCCCCAGACAAAACTAACTCCGCCCACACTCACATATCTCCAGACCAAAACTAACTCCACCCACACTCATAACACACTGGACTAAACTAACTCCGCCCACACTCACATATCACCAGACCAAAACTAACTCTGCCCACACTCATAACACACTGGACTAAACTAACTCTGCCCACACTCATAACACACTGGACTAAACTAACTCCGCCCACACTCATAACACACTGGATAAAACTCTCCGCCCACACTCACATACCCCCAGACCAAAACTAACTCCACCCACACTCACATATCCCGACCAAAACTAACTCCACCCACACTCATAACACACTGGACTAAACTAACTCCGCCCACACACTCATAACACACTAGACTAAACTAACTCCACCCACACTCATAACACACTAGACTAAACTAACTCCGCCCACACTCACATATCCCCAGACTAAACTAACTCCGCCCACACTCACATATCCCCAGACAAAACTAACTCTGCCCACACTCACATATCCCCAGACCAAAACTAACTCTGCCCACACTCACATATCCCCAGACAAAACTAACTCTGCCCACACTCGCATATCTCCAGACCAAAACTAACTCCACTCACACTCATAACACACTAGACTAAACTAACTCCGCCCACACTCATAACACATTGGATTAAACTAACTCCGCCCACACTCACATATCCCCAGACCAAAACTAACTCCGCCCACACTCACATATCCCCAGACCAAAACTAACTCCGCCCACACTCACATATCCCCAGACCAAAACTAACTCCGCCCACACTCACATATCCCCAGACCAAAACTAACTCCGCCCACACTCACATATCCCCAGACCAAAACTAACTCCGCCCACACTCACATATCCCCAGACCAAAACTAACTCCACCCACACTCATAACACACTGGATTAAACTAACTCCACCGAAACTCACATATCGCCAGACCAAAACTAACTCCACCCACACTCATAACGCACTAGACTAAACTAACTCCACCCACACTCATAACACACTAGACTAAACTAACTCCGCCCACACTCACATATCCCCAGACAAAACTAACTCCGCCCACACTCACATATCTCCAGACCAAAACTAACTCCACCCACACTCATAACACACTGGACTAAACTAACTCCGCCCACACTCACATATCACCAGACCAAAACTAACTCTGCCCACACTCATAACACACTGGACTAAACTAACTCTGCCCACACTCATAACACACTGGACTAAACTAACTCCGCCCACACTCATAACACACTAGACTAAACTAACTCCGCCCACACTCATAACACATTGGATTAAACTAACTCCGCCCACACTCACATATCCCCAGACCAAAACTAACTCCGCCCACACTCACATATCCCCAGACCAAAACTAACTCCGCCCACACTCACATATCCCCAGACCAAAACTAACTCCGCCCACACTCACATATCCCCAGACCAAAACTAACTCCGCCCACACTCACATATCCCCAGACCAAAACTAACTCCGCCCACACTCACATATCCCCAGACCAAAACTAACTCCGCCCACACTCACATATCCCCAGACCAAAACTAACTCCGCCCACACTCACATATCCCCAGACCAAAACTAACTCCGCCCACTCACATATCCCCAGACCAAAACTAACTCCGCCCACACTCACATATCCCCAGACCAAAACTAACTCCGCCCACACTCACATATCCCCAGACCAAAACTAACTCCGCCCACACTCACATATCCCCAGACCAAAACTAACTCCGCCCACACTCACATATCCCCAGACCAAAACTAACTCCGCCCACACTCACATATCCCCAGACCAAAACTAACTCCACCCACACTCATAACACACTGGATTAAACTAACTCCGCCCACACTCACATATCCCCAGACAAAAACTAACTCCATCCCCACTCATAACACACTAGACTAAACTAACTCCGCCCACACTCACATATCCCCAGACCAAAACTAACTCCACCCACACTCATAACACACTGGATTAAACTAACTCCACCCAAACTCACATATCGCCAGACCAAAACTAACTCCACCCACACTCATAACACACTAGACTAAACTAACTCCGCCCACACTCACATATCCCCAGACCAAAACTAACTCCACCCACACTCATAACACACTGGATTAATCTAACTCCACCCACACTCACATATCGCCAGACCAAAACTAACTCCACCCACACTCATAACACACTAGACTAAACTAACTCCGCCCACACTCACATATTCCCAGACCAAAACTAACTCCACCCACACTCACATATCCCCAGACCAAAACTAACTCCACCCACACTCACAACACACTGGACAAAATCAAACTCATAAAACATTTTTTAAAGTTGTAAATCTGGGCAGAGTATGATTCTGACAAATGAGATTTGAGGTGTGATTTTTAACCAATAAGATGTGAGTATGGGTGGAGTTGGATTGTGGCCAATGACACGAGTGTGGGCAGAGAGTGATTTTAATCAGAGATATTTGATTATGATTTTGACCAATGAGATGTTATTGGAACTAAATCAATGTGTTAAACAGCCAGCAATATTTTATATATCAGGAAACAAGCTAGAGAGGGGAAAAAAACGCAAGGAAGACGACGTTTATTTGTTTTGTTTTTAGGAGTAGTATTGATCAGCGCTGACCTGCGTCCGCCAAAGCCCATGCCGAGCCGCTCCGCCTGCTCCTTCTTCTTGTCGTCCAGATGACTAAATTGCTCCTGGTCTCTCCTCCGCTTCAGCTCCAGACTCTGGTAGGCACGGCTCAGAGACAACACTCTGCACACACACACACACACACACACACACATACACAGAGGATGAGCATGTGTTCTGAGTCTGATCCTCAGGTGCCCGTGTTCGCTCACTCACTCGGGCTCAGCGCTGCTTGTCTGCGGGCTCCTCTCCTCCTGCTGTCTGTCCACGGCCTGAGCTCGCTTCTGCTGTGCACTGAAGCTCTGACTGCTGACCTTCTGAGCACCCAGACCCGCCTCATTCATTCACACACAATCAATACCAAATCAACACAGTGTGTAAGACTGCAGACAGGCCTTCAGAATTCAGTGTAAAACACGCCTCAAGCTCTTAAAAAGCGTGCTCTTTATGACGGACCACATGACAGTTTTGAACTGACACTGTTACGTCAAACAAGCTCAAATGATCTGATATCCAAATGTTATTCTTAATTCATAAAAAAGCATGACGTTTTGAGGAGTTGCACCACAAACTTTCCAACCTAAACTGACCTTGCCATCATATTGGTTTCATGTGGAACCTTTATTCAATTTACTGACAAAAAATGTCATATGGCATAACCACACCAAAATACTTTCCTTACACATTGAATGTTTTTAAGTGGACATGTCTGAATCATTAAAAATCAATATTTAAAAAAAAATGTTTTTAATCTATTTTACAAGATATACAGATTTTTTTAAACCAATATCACTAATTAAAAAAGTTTATTTGAGAGTCGCACCACATGACAATTTACAACCTGAACTGACCTCACACAAGAGCAAATTATCTAGGGGTTTATTAACCTCTGCATGATGGTTGCACCACATGACTTGAGTTTGCAGACAAAAAGCATATCACTGACTCTTAAAAATAGCATGTGGTGGATGCACCAATTAAAAAGTATTCAAATCATTTCATTGATTCATCATTATTAATTTCAATATGTTTTAAAATATACTTTTCATGGTAACAATCTTAAGAGTTACGCCACATGACATTCAACAGTTACGCCACATGACATTCAACAACTTGAACTACCCTCGCCTCACACACACTTATGAAGGTCCACTCTATGACATAATTTCCTGTTTCATGCCATGCTGGTCACTCCACATTGATGGACACGTTTTTCAAGTACTGATAAACAGCTTGTTAAAATATTATTTTATAGGAAATAACAATAAAGGATGATGACAAATTCTTATTTTTTCAATTGAATTAAACTGCCTTTTTCTTCATTATAATATTAGGACAGTCGTAGCACCCTGACATATTTGAATTTATGCCTCCCAAAACATATTACAATTAATTTTAATCCAGAAATGAAAAACATGTTCATCATAGAAGATGTGTGTTCAAGTCAATGTGTGTACGATTGCATTTGATGCATTTCTGAATAATAAATGAGCAGATCCCGAGTGTTTCGAGAAGAAACTCACTGATTTCTTTCCTATTGTGGGCTTCTTCTTGATCAGAGAGGATGCAATCTCTGTGAGAGGAGAATCAGACGTTCAGCATACAGCGAGTTATGATTGGAGCTGTGTGTGTCAGTGAGGAGGAGGATGGTGAGCATTACCTGCAGCAGATGTTGGAGACACGCTGAGCTGCTCCACACTGGGACCCACCTCACCCTCACCTGCGCTCAAGAAAAATAAAACATCTTCCAGAAACACACTCCTCACACTGATCTGAGCATATCGTGCTTCCTCAGCTATCCTACCGTTATTATTCTTATCCTGAACTGTGTTCAGCGTTTGGCTGGTGTTCAGCTGAACATCGAATCCTTCCTTCAGGGGAGTCTGGGGGGACGGCAAACACAGATGGCATAAATATAATAACTTATCCATGCATCACATGAGACGTGTGGCTGTTCCTCACCTGGGTGAGTTGGGTGAAGAAGTCCTCGTGTTTGTCGAGGGGTGACGTGGGTGACAGAGGAGCCTGACCCTCCAGCCATAACTGAACACACAGATAACAGCATGCACATCATCACTAGAGCTACGAGCTCTGGATTTGACTCTGAGAGAGCAGGGGCCTGTACCATGAAGCCGGATTAGGTAAGATTGAGTCTAGTTTGCACCGGTCCTGGGTTTTAGGTGCCATCATGAAAGCGGCTTGGCTTTTAGCTGCACTCATTGCTATAGTGACTTACTCTCCATGGCTAACCTGCTCAGGGGCAGCTTATATTCTGGTTTAGAGATCTCAAACTGAGAATTGAGTATTATGTCCAACAGTAGGATCTTTAATGTATAACATGGTACATCACATATTTGTATGTATGAAGAAGGCACCTGAAGGTTGCTCCACCAGTGTTTCATTGTACATGTGCAGTGGCAATGTTCTCACTTACACTGATAGAGCAAGATAATGTTTTCACTTGCTCGTGATTGGCTGTTCGCCAGTGATGTCACACATGTGCATGTGCTCCATTACCTCAGGATCAAGCCTGAGTTGACAAAGAAACTTGATGATCAGCTTCATGGTACCAACAAAGCCGGACTAGAGTGGTTCGGTCTTTTTTATAACTATATTTGTTCATCTACCAGCATGGTACAGGCCCCAGGTGTGTATAGTGAGTGAGTGTGTGTGTGTATAAGTACGTGTGTCTCTCTGATGTGTGTGTGAGTCTCTTTGATGTGTGTGTGTCTGTCTCTGATGTGTGTGTATCTCTCTGATGTGTGTCTCTCTCTGATGCGTGTACAGTGCGTTAATGTGTGTGTGTGTGTCTGTCTCTCTCTCTCTGATGCATGTATAGTGAGTGTGAGTGTGTGTGTGTGTGTGTGTGTGTCAGTCTCTCTGATGTGTGTGTGATAGTGAGTGAGTGAGTGAGTGAGTGAGTCTGTGTGTGTGTGAGAGAGTGAGTGTGTGTGTGCGTGTGTGTGTGTGAGAGAGAGTGAGTGACATACACACACACCAGAGTCACTCACTCTCTCACACACACACACGAGAATCTGTGTGTGTGTGTGTGTGTGTGTGTGTGTGTGTGTGTGTGTGTGTGTGAGTGACCCTGGTGTCTGTGTGAGAGTGTGTGTGAGAGAGAGAGTGAGTGAGTGAGTGAGTGAGTGATAGTGAGTGAGAGTCTGTGTATGTGTGTGTGAGAGTGATTGAGTGAGTGAGTGATTGAGTGAGTGATTGAGTGATTGAGTGATTGAGTGAGTGAGTGAGTGAGTGAGTGAGTGAGTGAGTGAGTGAGTGAGTGAGTGAGTGAGTGAGTGAGTGTGTGTGTGTGTGTGTGTGTGTGTGTGAGAGAGAGTCTGTGTGTATGTGTGTGTGTGTGTGTGTGTGTGAGAGTGATTGAGTGAGTGTGTGTGTGTGTGAGAGAAAGTGAGTGAGTGAGAATCTGTGTGTGTGTGTGTGTGTGTGTGTGAGAGTGAGTGAGTGAGTGAGTAAGTGAGTGTGTGAGTGCGTGTGTGTGTGAGAGACTGAGTGACTGGTGTGTGTGTATGAGTGAGTGACTCTGATGTGAGTGAGTGAGTGACTCTGGTGTGTGTGTGTGTGTGTGTGTGTGTGTGTGAGTGAGTGAGAGTCTCTCGGATGTGTGTGAGTGAGTGAGTGAGTGAGTGTGTGTGTGTGCCTCTCTGATGTGAGTGAGTGAGTGAATGAGTGTGTGTGTGTGTGTGTGTGTGTGTGTGTGTGTGTGTGTGTGTGTGTCTCTCTGATGTGTGTGTGTGTGTGTGTGTGAGTCTCTCTGATGTGTGTGTGTGTGTGTGTGTGTGTGTGTGTGAATGACTCTGGTGTGTGTGTGTGAGTGACTCTGGTGTGTGTGTGTGTGTGTGTGTGTGTGTGTGTGTGTGTGTGTGTGTGTGTGAGTGACCCTGGTGTCTGTGTGAGTGAGTGAGTGAGTGTGTGTGTGAGAGTGACCCTGGTGTCTGTGTGAGTGAGTGAGTGAGTGTGTGTGTGAGAGTGAGTGAGTGAGTGAGTGAGTGAGTGAGTCTGGTGTGTGTGTGACTCTCTGATGTGTGTGTGAGTGAGTCTCTGATGTGTGTGTGTGTGTGTCTCTGATGTGTGTGTGTGTGTGTGTCTCTCTGATGAGTGTGTGTGTCTCTGACCTCTGTGCCGTGTTGTCTGGTGGCCTGTGTGGCCAGATTCTTGATTTTCTCTCTGTAGAGCACTGCGGCTCTGCTGTTGTATTTGGTGTTGGCTGCGCTGGTGGTACAGCCCTGCTGGCTGAAGAAGGCACTCTGTGGGGAACACACTTCCATTAACAGACACACATCGGTGGATTGCTCAGGATACTGACGTTAGACAGCACAGACACTCACCGCGCTGGCGTTGCCGCCAACCTGCATGCAGCGCAGCTGGAACCAGGACCAGTTTGAGTCCAGCTCCGTGGACCTGCAGCAGAGGACAGAAGAGTTAATCTCTGCAGAAACACTGACAGCGCTGCGAAAGAGCGTTCATAACGACAGTAACTTGCCTGGTTTCTGAATGAATCAGCCGTTTGAACGAATCGAGTGAGTCAGTGATTCAGTAAACCGTTCATAACGACAGTCACTTGCCTGGTTTCTGGATGAATCAGCCGTTTAAATGAATCGAGTGAGTCAGTGATTCAGTAAACCGTTCATAACGACAGTCACTTGCCTGGTTTCTGAATGAATCAGCCGTTTGAATGAATCGAGTGAGTCAGTGATTCAGTAAACCGTTCATAACGACAGTCACTTGCCTGGTTTCTGAATGAATCAGTCGTTTGAACGAATCGAGTGAGTCAATGATTCAGTAAACCGTTTATAACGACAGTCACTTACATTTATGCATTTAGCAGAAGCTTTTATCCAAAGCGACTTACACTGCATTCAGGTTAAACATTTTTTGTTTGGTCAGTACATGTGTTCCCTGGGAATCGAACCCACAACCTTTGCGCTGCTAACGCAATGCTCTAACCACTGAGCCACAGGAACACTTGCCTGGTTTCTGAATGAATCAGTCGTTTGAACAAATCGAGTGAGTCAGTGATTCAGTAAACCGTTCATAACGACAGTCACTTGCCTGGTTTCTGAATGAATCACCCGTTTGAACGAATCGAGTGAGTCAGTGATTCAGTAAACCGTTCATAACGACAGTCACTTGCCTGGTTTCTGAATGAACTAGTCGTTTGAACGAATCAAGTGAGTCAGTGATTCAGTAAACCGTTCATAATGACAGTCACTTCCCTGGTTTCTGAAGGAATCAGTCGTTTGAACGAATCGAGTGAATCAGTGATTCAGTAAACCGTTCATAACGACAGTCACTTGCCTGGTTTCTAAATGAATCACCCGTTTGAACGAATCGGTTGAATCAATGACTCACTGATTCAAACAGTAATTCGCCATCACCTACTGGTCTGGTTTGGTATTTGATCATAATTGTCTGTCAGGAATCTCATGTATGTGATGGCATGTCTAGCAGATGAAGGACAGGTGAGAGTGTGAGGGTTACCTGACGAAGGACAGGTGAACTCCCAGCGAGCGGTGTGTCCCGGAGCAGTCGATGCAGAGAAAAACACCATATGTGAGGCTCACCCAGCTGGGGTTCTTCAGAGAGCAGTCAAAACACGCCTGACAACAAACACAGTCAACATCAACTGCACCATAGTGCTTAGTGGCACATTCCTGAGTCAACGGTTTGAACACATTGTATCTAGCAGCTAACATCTATCTTTCCACTTATTTGTGTATGTTTTGCTCCGTTCTATTAGTTTCAGGTAAACCAGAGCTCGCAGAGTGAACCAGCACATTTGTTTTGAGCTCGTTTATTAATAACTCTGATGACTGGCTCGTCCCAGAACCTCAGCTCGAGCTGCCATATGTTTGCTGTAAACATGAGACGTGTCATGGCTCTTCGGGTTCGGGGGGGGGTCTGTGGGGCTCGCACTCACCTTGTTCGCGGGGACGGAGCGCAGGCGCTTGAGGACGGCAGAGATGTCGTGTTTGCTGGGGTCTGTCATGTTCACGGCTGCGGGAAACAAGCCGATAGCCGAGAGGAAAGTCTGCGTCTGCTAGCGAGTCTGAGCAGCAGCGCACTTCCTGCTGCCGTGACGTCACACGCGTGGCGAGCGCTGATTGGCGGAGAGCACGCTCTAACACAAACAGCAGCACGAGCCAACAGGATGCAGGCGTCTCCAATAACTCTCGTCAAAATAATGGTCAAGTCTTCATACTCCGCCTGGAGGTGACCGGGGGTAAATTCAGAGGATTGGACATGATTTGGAAAGACACACACACCTGTCTATATGAAGTTTAACACCTGAAATGGTTGTCAGAGCAAAAACTAAGCCTATACTATATAACTAAACTATATATATATATATATAAAACATAAAAATAAATAATTCAAGAAATGGAAAAAGAGAAAAGTGATCACACAATTGTATTAAATTATTTAATTTATTAATACGTTCTTGCTGTCAAATGTGTAAAACCTAGTGGTTTGATTAGTTTATATATACTAAAAATACATAACGCAAAACAGCAGCACAAACCTCAACGCATTAATCATTTAATACTTTTATTTGTGTCATATATATAAATGATATGTGTATTTAATGTTGACTATTAGGAAATGATTAAAATAAAGAAAACTGTTTGTGTATAAACAGTATATATTTCAACAGTAAAAGAGCACATCAAGAAATGTAACCAATTCATTTATTGTAAGCTTGACAATATACAAAAGTGAATAAACGCCAATAAAGTGTGTAACCGAGTTTAGTCATGTGACGTAACGAACCGCGTCACCTGACGTGAACAGCAATACTCAATCCATTTCAGCGCTGAACTGTGAAAAACACACACACACACACACACTGAACTGCATTAACACCTGAGAGAAACCACTCGGGCGTCAGATTCATATTTACACACGTCAACATTCATGAGATCCCAGCATCTGTGCTCTGGAGCAGTTCATACAGCCGCACTCGCTCACACAGTTATATATATATATATATATATATAAGGCACTACAGCATGTCATCCAGTGCACGTCCAGACCGTCAGAGGTCAGCCGGCTCATTTCAACAGGTCAGAGGGATAAAATCATCGTCTTCCTAAAAGCATGGGTAAAATCTGTGTAAAAATTCCCATCAGGCCAGGTCCTCCACGTAGTTGGCGGGATAGAGACCGACGGTGCCGTCGCTCAGACGCCCTCTACACCAGCCCTGGTCGTCCTCCTCGCTCATCTTCATCAGCTGATCTCCTGCAGGGGTCACACATACACCTCAGACACACACTACAGAGCTGCAAGAGCAATGCTATCAGATTAACATTAAATACTCAGAATCAGACTGCAGGTACTTTATGCATCCATCACTATGTCTTTGGAGGGATAAAATAAAAATGCTCAAATTCACCACATTTCTTATTGACATACTTAGTTTTTTCTGTCAGCCGAATCTCTTTCACCGAATATATGCTTTTGAATTAACCCCTCAAATTTGGAGGTTAATAATTAAGTATCATATCTGACGTGGTTAATGGTCACATGACATGCAATAAACAAATTATTATTGT
Organism: Oxygymnocypris stewartii; assembly: GCA_003573665.1. Lineage (NCBI taxonomy): Eukaryota > Metazoa > Chordata > Actinopteri > Cypriniformes > Cyprinidae > Oxygymnocypris > Oxygymnocypris stewartii. Next base: position 345,451 of record QVTF01023072.1, read on the forward strand.
TTTTAGTAAATGTTTTTTTGTCCTTTTCAGTTAATGTTGATGCTAGCGGCATGAATTTTGTCTCCGGTGTGTATTTTAATTTATAGGTACAATAAATAGTTCCTCTCAGGACCTTAAGGACAAAAATGTCCACATTAAAGCTATTTTTAATCAGAGTGCCGTTTAACTGTAATGATGCAATTTTTATTTATAGGCTTTCATTCTGTTGGCAAGGCTTCAAAATTAATATTATGTTTTTTGTACTATATGTTGCCATTTTTTCAGGTTTGGCCTATAAAGCAAATACTCGCTTTATTCCTGTTTTCTGCATCTACTTCAACAATAATCTGTCATGGGTCTTCTTTAAAATGAGAACAAACTTAAGTCTGGGCTCCCAAGCGGCACATTTTTAGACAGACATTTTTGTCCACTATGGACCCATGTGTAACCTTTTTTAATTGATGCACAAGGGTTAAAATAATTTATTTAAATGATTAGCTTTTAATTAAACTCATAAACCCCTGTAGTTCCTTCACAGGCCCCGCCCAGTTTGACGTAATGTTCAACACATTATGTTAATAATAAATGTAATATTTTCTCTCTTTTCTTGTACATTCATATCAATATGGTCCTATTTAAATCATAAAGGAGATCTAAAAGTGGTCTGTTTATAGGAGTTATGTAATGGATTAGGTCACTAGCTGCAGTATGGGACTGCGCTCTTCCAGTGATCTCCACAGCTCTGCTAGCATCACGTGTGTCCTGTAAGTCAGACCTGTTTTGAAGCTGAGCTCGTCCTGCTCCTGTCCCTCGTAGTCGTACAGCACTCGGACCGGCTTGCACTGCTCCAGTGACGACGGCTCGTCCTCGAACGGATTGCCGTTAGCGCTAGCGGAGGGGTTCCCTGCCTCCTCATCAGAGCCGTCAGCCACTGTCTTCTCCACTGCAGCAGAGCTGAGAGCAAACACAGCACAGCTCAGACTCAAACACACGCCAGCATGCAGACCCAAGCACACGTGACACTTGATTATCAGACGGTCTGTGTAATCATGTGTCACGCATGTCATCAGAAGCCATGCACAGACACACACAGGACCTGAAAGAAACCAGCAGCAGAAACACAAGCAGACAGAGAGAGACAGAGGCTGTGAGGTCACCAACGTTTGCGCTGTCACTTCCTCTCGTTTGGCAACGACAGGGCTGCTCTTGGGCCGCTCCACCACCGCCGGCTCTTCCTCATCCTCGCCATCATCATCAAACGGGTTCAAGCATGCTGCTTCTGAGCTATTGGGCACAGCCACACTAACAACACAGAGACAGCGTTACGTTACGTTACATCACACACACACACACACACACACACACACACGATTCGTCTCAGCCAATCACACGGCTCCATTCACACCAGACACGACTCGGCTCAGCCAATCACACGGCTCCTTTCACACCAGACACGACTCAGCTCAGCCAATCACACGGCTCCATTCACACCAGACACGACTCGGCTCAGCCAATCACACAGCTCCTTTCACACCAGACACGACTCGGCTCAGCCAATCACACAGCTCTAATCACAAGACGTTTCACACATTACCTGAGCCAGCGCTAACAGGTGTGACGCAGCAGACAGAGTGCTAGCGTCAGATGCTAAACTGACCGAACTGGTTCAGATTAACAGACGTCACAATATGATCACATGATGTTTGTTTATAAACGCTCGTCGACTCTGAGCCTCAGGTTCATGTGCACCTGATCTGACTGATGAAAACAACAAATCATGCTCTGACTTCTTATGACTCGAGTCAATATTATGAGATACTAAGTCATAATCGCTTCAGATACGCTGTCATAATTATGACGTCAAAACTACAAGATGAAAAACTGAAATTATGAGATAAATCATAATTGAGATGAACATTGAAGCTTGAGAGAAGTAAAAAATGACTTTTTTTTTAACTTCCATGTCATAATTATAATTTAGTATCTCATAAATTGAATTTATTATCATAATAATGAAAGAATCTCACAATTTTGACTTTTTAGTCTCATAATTTGGAGTTAATTGAGTTTCTTCAATTATGATAGCCCTTGTGATTTAATATCTCACAATTACATAATTTTCTCAGGATTATGACTTAATCATAATTATGATTTAGTATCTTATAATACCAACTCTCTCATGATTATTACACAATGTCGTCATTTAGATTTTCCCCTCAAAATGATTTTTATGTAATAAATCCCGGTATAGTATCTCATGATTTTGAATAGGGCTGTGACGGTATTGGATTTTTTCTTACCGCGGTGAAGCAGCAACAAATATCGCGGTTTGGCGGTTAATCGCACGACCCCCAAGTAAAAAATTTACTTGGTCGCACTTGTGCAAGTGCATGGTCTGCTGCTCCAAAGCGTCTGCGCTGCAGAGCCGGCACATTGTAGCAGGAGTCAGATTTCACTGATCACATGAAGAGATGCACTTTCAGCGCGAACGCTTCGTGGGTAGAGCCTACACTTTGGTTTTCAAACTAAAGTAAAAGACTGCTTCTTAAACCAGAGAGGTTGCCCCAAATAATACTGATGAAAAAGAACGGGTTGAATGTTGAACACTTTCGTTACCTTATAGCTATAAACTATGATACAAATTAATCAGCATGCATTGATTAATCGAATTTTGTATTAAATATCTATTAACTAGATTAATCAATGCATGCTGATGAACTTTTATCATAATGTTGTATAAAAAAAAAACACTGAGAAAGTTGCGACCAGTGTGAAGAATGAGCAGAGCCCTGAATGACTTGATCAAGAGCGCATGCAGCTTGTAAATGAACATGGAAATTAATATTAATAAAGTCGTCTTATTTATTCTTAAAACAGCAAATTAAATTAAGAATAATAACAAAATAATATTAATCTCTATAACTTTGTTTTTTTTCGATATCTTCTGAGTTTATTAGGAATTATGGAACAGTCTTTGTCATAGATTGTAACCCATTCTTTGTACAATAAATTAATAAAAGAATAACAACCTGAGCAAGCTGCAGAAACAACAAGCCGAGCTCAACATGCCCCAGGCTTAGTTCTGGTGAGTGGTGCTAAACTTCGATTCCTATTTCTTTAGAAATTGTTTTTCGGGTAAGAGTCCGTGGATATAAACACACTTATCCAAGCGCAACTTGTTGAAAACTGTTTGTTGAAACGCATAGGTTGTAACAGCAAATTAGGATGTAATTAATATTATTTGACGATTCGTTAGGCTACATTTATAATAACAACCTTTTTAAAGTGCAAAATAAAAGAGGCTTTTTCTTCTTCCTGACCCGACCGTTCCCGTGAAATATATCTCGTTTCCAGAATCTCACAATGACATTTCCTCTACTGAAAGAGAGAGAGATAACAAATAAAAATGTAGTCTGCACAAAATGTATTTTATTGTAGGCTATTTATTTTATTCGTCTTGTCCAGAATCAAATTAGTTTTACATTTTGTTGTCAACATAATAATAAGTGTCGCAGAGAGATAAAAAATAATAATAATGTAGGCCAATTTGTACAAAAATGTAAAAATAGCATATTTGTTATTTTTATTTTTCTTGTCAAAATACAACATTTGTTTAACCTTTTGCTGTCAACACGGAAAAGTGTCGAAGAGAAAAAAAAAAGACTACATTTAAATTCATATGTAAAATATGAACAAAACCGTTGGCTTAGACATTTAATTAAATCTCAAAATTAAATCTCTTTTTTTTTCTCACGGTTTTGGGTGTACGTAAGCCTATTTAATAGATATTACACTTGTGTTATCTCCACTGCGCTTTCTCTCTCACACACATATATTAGGCTATAATCTTACCTTTCAGAAGTGCGTGTCTGGCTTTAAAACTCATCAGACAGCACCAGCAGCGAAAGGAATTCATGTCTGGATTGTTTTCGTTTTGATGACATTTATGAATGTATGTTTTGCATGTAGAGTAGCCTATTGATGACGCTCAGTTGGGGGGCGGCGCGGGAGCGGCATTACTATGAAGCAAAGTTAATTTAGATGTAGAATAAAGCGGTGATAACGAATGCCCAAAAGATAAAGTACAAATATCTGTCCCTTTGCCCCCCTGACTGTCTTGCCGCCCCTAGGCGACTGCCTTGTTCGCCTATATGCACGCGCCGGCCCTGCTCATCGACAGCCCGCCTGTTCTGTCAGGGTGCCGTTATACACATGCTGCGCACTGTGCGCAATAAAACACATGACACAGAAGCACTGGTGTGTGCGTGCAGCACATGAGCGAGAAGAGGGAGTAAAAACACATAGATATGCTGTTCTGAAAGGATGTCAGGAACGGGATATTGTTAGACCACCCACTCCCGTTCAAATTACAGCCCGTTCGAGTTACCGACCGGTACCGTGTTTTATTCCCGCATTGCAAGAAATCTTGTCGGGTCCCGCAAAATACAGTGCTGTGGTGGCGGTGATGACCTCAACACCGCGGTCGGCATCTCATTACCGCGGGGAAGTGGTAATGCGGTTATCGTCACAGCCCTAATTTTGAATGTTCAACTTTACGATTGCAATGTATGCTTGGGTGGCAGAAACAGGCTCCCACACATTTCTTTCCCCGAAGATGCTGAGTTGAGATGTTGATGTACACGAGCCCCAGGAGAAGCTCACGCAGCAGTGACTCAGGAAACACCAGAGGTCCGAGTCAGCGGGGAGAAAACATGCGAGTCTGGTGTTTAATATGCTCAATCACTCGAGTACACACACACACGAGCGAGCTCCAGATCTTCACACTGATCACACGCACACACACACACGAGCGAGCTCCAGATCTTCACACTGGTCACACACACACACCAGCGCTCACTAGATTCACTGCTGTGTTTCTGCTCACCTGCTGCTGCTGGGCTTTGAGGTCTGTACTGTGGTTTGACTGATCCCCGTCAGAGTCACTCCATCAGTGTGTTTCCTCTTGGTTTCTCGTCGACTGAGCGTTCGGTTCAAGTCCATGGACCATTCCTGCAGCACACACACACACACACGGCCCTTTAGCATTCATGTCTTTACTGATTAATGTGTGAAATGGCTTTAATCTTCTGGTTTCACGCAGGCAAAGTGGATGAAGATCAAACTCCAAAAGGACTTCCAACTTCTCATTGTCAAAGTTTTTCTCAAAATTTTGACTTAGTACCTCATGATTATATACTTTTTATAATTATATATTACAATTACAATTACTTTTGTATATAATTATGATTTTGGCTTTTTATCTAATTATTTCTTAATTATGTCAGTATCTTATGATTTCAACCCTTTATAATTATGACTAAACATTTCATGACTTTTTAATCCTGTTCTTTTGACTAATTATCTCATAGTTATGACAGTTTGGCATTATTAGGCTTTTCCCCCATGATGTCACCTGGAAATCTTTCCTCCGCCCGAGCGGTTAAACCTGACTTGTGCTCATGTTTCACTAATGCTATGTGATGTCAGTCACATTATCCTGGCAGAATGAATGAATAACGTCTTAGATTTCAGTCTGTTCCTCACAGAAAGCATCATTTGACTTCAGAGGACACGGACTATGAGTCATATGACACTGTTGTGGTAACTTCTGGTGTTTGTCAGCCCTGTTCCCGCTCGGTGATCCGCAGGAGGAAGTCACACGTCACTGGAGCTCTCTGTGGGTCTCATACCTCAAACTGAGGCCAGTTCATGGGCATGCCGGGCCCGTGGCTGGACCGGAACCACTTGAGGTCCTCCTGAGCGTCGGCTGCCTGGATGGTGTCTTCCAGTGTGTGATAGACGGTCGAGTACCTGAAGAAGAGAGATGTTTATCACGTCATCATTCATGCGAGAATAACAACTAGCAGACTATCACAGATGGAGGGTGACTCATTGGAGAACTTTGCATGCTGGTCTCAATAACAGCGCTCCCGTGCTTCTCTATGCAAATGACCACAAACCACCCTTGGGCCTCAACCCAGGCATGGATATGTAGATGAGGTGCTCACTTGTGATTGGAGGAGAGGTCGAGGTGCTGCTTGACGCCCAGCAGCAGCTCTTTGAAGAAGCGCAGTCTCTTGTCCTCAAACTGCTGGCACTGCTCGAACACCTGCTCCATGTTCTCTATGTACTGAGGGGTCACCTTATCCAGCTCCTCCAGAGACTTCTGGTAGCGCTCCTTCGTCTGAAACGCCACAGACACCGTCACAAACACTGCCGCTATATACGCAGAGTGGCTCGACTGACCCGAAATATACGCCGTTTGGGTGTAAACACAATATGAGACAGTTCATGACTGGGTTTGTTGTTAATTTGACGTGTTATTGTATAACATTGCATGTACATCAAACATTTTTAATGCTGGCACAAAAACAACATTTATTAGAGCGTTCATGACAGATTTTGTTTCTGATTTAGACTGTTAAACTGTTGTGAAATACATTATTAAAATTCAAAACGCTTTTTGAGTGTAAACAAAAAAAAAATGTCTGACTTGAAATGTTACTGAAATGTAAAATATACGCTATTTAAGCATTTACGATACAGCTAATTTCAGATTGTGTTGCTAATTGTACTCAAATGTAAAATACACTTTTTTAAGGCTATGAGAGTTAAGGTGGATTTTATTGTTCATTTGAAATGATTTATTTAATTATATGGCTTTTTAACACTATTTGAGTTAGCTTTTGCTGCCAGTTTGAAACACACACAGTTTAAAAACTGTAATTTAAGAGACTGTTCATTTGAAATATGATATTTAGTTTTCACAGTTGTCCTATTCAACCAGATATTAGCTCATATATATGAAAAGGGCTCTGCAAATACGGCCACCAAGAGAAAAGGCTTTCTTAGAAAGAGACTTCGACCAAACCTTCAGACACCATGAAAACACAAGACCTCTCACAGCGCTGCTTTGTCTCCAAACACGATCAAAACAAGAGATATTACGAGGCTTATATGATGAAACACAGGATGCCTTAAGAGTTTGGGGTTCTGTATAACCGCACAGTAACATTCACTTTCTCATACGTTCCTCTCCAGTGAAAATAACAGCACATTTACAAACATCTCATGTCAAGGTAAGCAGCTAGCCAATCGAGAGCTGATTTGAGACGTCTTAAAGCCACATCCGTGGTGTAAGAAACCAATGACCTTCTGAACTTCCTGCTGGCACTTCTCCACTTTCTCCTGCAGCTTCTTCTGGGCCTCTGGGTTGTTATTCTCCAGCTTGCTTGAGCTCTCTCGGCTGGTGGCGGTTTTCTCCTCCTTAAAGGCGTTGTGGTAGCCCTTCTTCATCGCATCCACCTGCCAGCATCATTACAGTGAGCCAAACATGCCACAGTAACGTGTTCATAATGCATCAGAGAACACAGCACAGAGTGCATGCATGCATGGATGGACACCTTGCAGATGTTTTTGGGTCACACCAACCTTGCACACTTGACAGAACAGATAAAACACAAATTTACACCCAAGCCCTTAAAAGCACAACCATGTGCATCTTCCTTCTCATGACTGCACCGACAGATGTAATGGTTATCTATTATTCATGATAACTATTTACATATCCAAAGTGACTCGGAGCATTTAAGGAACTAGAAGTATAATTTGTTCAAACGTATTTATTTAATTGCTTGTTAATCAGAAGTAGAATATTTTTAAGGCACGTTTTTAAGGAATCTGAAGTAAAATGATTTTTTTATGGCATCAGAGGTAAAATAAGGGCATTTTTAAGAAATCAGAGGCAGATTTAAGGGAATCAGGGTTAGAATTTTCAAGCAATTTGTTAAGAAATATTGTTTTCAATAATTATTTAAGGTCTTTTAAGGAATAAGAAACATAATCCCTGGGTATTAAGACTTGCATAGCTTAATATAACGTAATTGATGTATCTTACCGAGATATAGAAAATCCATGAATGTTTGTTATTTAAAAAAAAAAATCACATTGTTTTATACATATTTTGGACTATGGGGGGCCATTGTTCTGATGAAGTAACATGGTTGCACTCGGTGAGCTACTGGCGCTACACCTGTTGCTATTTTTACCACAACACAACTCAGAATAGACAACTGGGAAAATAAAACACTGATATGATGAGCACAGCTACTGAAAGAGCTTACAGGTGGCGATGGAGACCAGTATAGGTTTAAACCAAATGCTGTACCATGGATTTCCCCCCCCACAAGGAGTCTATACGCCTCTGATATAGAGTAAGATCCATGCTGAGAAACTCCTCTAGCGGCCGCGGCGTTTTCATCCTAACAGATGGCATCTAACGTTTCTCGTCTCAGCTGTTTGTAAACTCTCTGTCAGGAGCTGTGGTCTACTAAAAGACTCATCAGGGCTAAAGTGGAGAGAGAAAGAAGCGGTCTTTAGGTAGTTTTATTCGTCCACAGGCATCTCTTTTCTCCTCTTCTCATCGCTAGGAAAGTCTTACATTGCTTCTCTTGTTGCCCTTCGACTGAAAATTACAACCAAAAGCCACACAATGTGGTATTGTATCAGTATTTTATTTTCTGAGATGTGTTGCAGTAAAAAGCCAAAGGTTACAGAAATAAGCGCCAGTAGCTCTCTGAGCGCAACCAAATGACATCAAGCAGAATGCACTGTGCACATAAATAATTGCGCCCCCCATAGTCCAAAAACGCCATGGGTTTTCTACTACATACTTAGAGACATCATTTACGTTATATTAAGCTATACATGACTTAATACCTGGGGATCACTTTCAGGAATCATAAGTATAATTTTTTTTTTTTAAGGAATCTGAAGTACAATAATTATGGTCCTGCTGGTTTGGTGGTGAGGATAGCAAATATTATGAAATGATAAAAAGTAACATCTATTATAACAAAATTATTAATTAAAATTTTTCTCACTGATCAAAGGTAACAATCCAGCAAACTGAGTGTGTGCTAAACAGTCTCATGTGCAAATAAGGTGAACACACCCATATTTAATGAAGGCTTTTGTTAACTGTACCACATGACCTGCAGCTTCCTGACAGTGTTAAGCCCATGTTTGCTGACCGTGTGGATTTGTTGTGTTTGTACCTCCTTGAGTTTCTTGGCCCAGGGTTTCTGTGCCTTGCGAAAGCCATCTTCTGCTTCTTTGGTCTCCTTGAAGCCACCAATCATCTGTTTGTGGTAAGCGTCTTTCTGCCAGTTCTTGACTTTCTCTAAGTCCTCCCCCATCAGAGCAGCCTTCACCTCCATGTGCAAGTCGCTCACCTTCTCGGCCTCAGTCATCAGAGCAAACCACGCTCGCTCCACTGTCCCATACTGAGGCCCTAGAGACGACAACACAAACAAGACCTTTCAGATGATCCCTTGATACTGCTGCCTTTGTGCTACTTCATCCACATGTTGTCCTGTTTGCTACTAATACGCTGATTTGAGACTCAAGAACATCTCTGGGTCACAATCACGTTTCAAAAACAACATTGACAGACATTAGTTTCCCAGGAGTACCACAGGGCTCGGTCATTGGCCCGCTGATATTCTCATGGTGTGTGGTCTTTGCAGGCTCATCCCCTGCTGTAAACACTCCCGATGGACCAGCTGTGGATGACCGAACTTCAAGAGAGCAAAGCTGAGATTAAGCAAACGAGACGGTGCTACGCTCATCAGGACACATTAAGAAGTGTTTGGCGAACATGAAGGTCTCATGACAAACCACTACTAACCATACACTAAATCAGGGGTGTCCAAACCTGATCCCAGCGGGCTACTGTCCTGCACAGTTTAAAAAAAATGTGTTGATTATTCCCTTGAAATTGTAATTGCGACTATTAATTACGATTATCACAATTTACAATGAATGATGTTTAGGCCTATCCCATTGTTTGAACTGCATGCCATATTTTACATGACAATAAACAAGCTGAAAACACTAACAAAACAACTTTTATTGCTTTTCTATTGTATTAAGCCACATTCCTCAAATATAATATGGATTGGTCTCTTCTTTAAATAAACAAAAATGTTAAATATGCATGGTATTATGTTACACTAACAATGGAAAACCCCCTTAAGATAACCTAAAGAAAGAACAAAACACATCTGAAGCACACAGAATAACACAAGTGGACTTTGAACGATTAATAATCAATTATGTAAGTGTGGCATCTGTAATTGTAACCGCAACGATAAATGGTATTGATTGCACAGCCCTAATCAAACACACCTTAACCAGCTTATCAAAGTCCTCAGGATTACTAGAGACTCCCAGGCTGGTGTTTTGGATCTGGTTGGAAGTAAAATACACCGGATGACTGGACACCCTTGCCCTCCTAACATTAAGTGTATATTAGTTCATTTTGTATGCATTATCTGGCTTGACTCAGCTTGTAGCATTTGACTTTCATAACTGATAAACTGTTAATGGCCTAACCTTTAAAACATCATCATGTGATACTGATTTGAAATATATTCACGACACATAACTAAGAGGTTTGTCTGTAACGCTGGCTTGAGAGAGCCTCACCAGAGAGTGATTCAGGCTATAGACTGTTTAGTTTATGAGTTCAAAAACATTCATATTGATATTACAAAACAGTGTTCGGACTCTAGATTCTGATTGGATGAGAGATTCGGCTATTTTGATTCTTCTTCATAATCAGGCAATGTTTTTTAGAAAGAGTAAGTGAAAAACATGACCAGCAGTGCTTGAAATGAGTTAGTGGAGCCTGTCGTGACTCGTACAGCGTGTAGTTTGACGTTCACAGTCCTGTGAGAGGTAGTTTAAGCTTTTAAACACACCAATCTCATATTACACTGAGAGTCATGTAAGTGTGATCACTGCTTGGCTTTCACTTCCGCACTATACGGTTTCCTCACATGATCCACAATCCCACCAGCAGCCTGTTATAGTGCGTTTAGGGGAAGTGAGGTCGCACTCGGTGACCACAGCGTCACACCCTGAACTTCCTCAGACGCAGCTGTGAGTGTTGGTGAATCCGTGTGTGTGTGTTTGCGCTTCACCTTTCTCCACCAGCTGCCTCCAGCGCTTGGCCCACTCGGAGAGCTGCGTGGCGTAGCTCTTCTCTATGCGGGCACGCTCGTGCAGACAGTTCATCAGGTCGTTACACAGCCGGTTCCCATCGTCCACGCGCTTCACCGCCCGCTTGTAGTTGCCCACCTGACGGAGGGAGACACGTGAGCGTCACAAACACACACCGCTAGCAGAGAAACACACACAGGTGAGCGATACATACCTCCCAGAAGCTGTCGCTGGAGACGTCTACCAGAGAGTCGGTCAAGTCTGACATGGCTGAATCACAACAACAAGAAGATGAGGTTCACCAAAGATTCGGTGTCAAATAAACGCTGTTCTTTTGATTCATCAAAGTCCATAAAATGTCTCCCAGTTTCCTCAAAAATACTTTTGCAATGCATTGCGTTAGCAGCGCAAAGGTTGTGGGTTCGATTCCCAGGGAACACATGTACTGACAAAAAAAAAATGTATAACCTGAATGCACTGTAAGTTGCTTTGGATAAAAGCGTCTGCTAAATGCATAAATGTAAATGTAAATAATAAATCAGTATTTCAGAATGATTTCTGAAGATCATGTGACTCTGAAGACTGGAGTAATGATTACAGGGACATGCAGTATGGCGCACGTTTTGCCTGTTATTTAATACAGCGAGGGTTTTATAACGCATGCTCGCGTGTTTTGAAGTCTGTGAGGATCAGTGGTGTTCATGTACACATGGGTATCAAACGCTCCAAACAGATTTAAAGAAGTAAAAGGACATGGAAAGTTTAAATCTATCTTGAATTTGCTTTGTTAAAAACATAAAAATACAAAGGTGAATAGAAAAGTTTGGGCTTGCAGAATTGATTTGGGGATGAGGTGGTATTGGAGTAAAAAAAAGGCTGTGCACCCCTGCTTTGGGTAAATGCTGGCATGTTTCTATGAGGGTACTAATAATTGAACATTTTGTAAAAAAAAAAAAAAAGCAATATAAAGATACATCCGAACAAACTTCTTTATTTAGGCCTATTTATTTTATTATTTATTTATTTTTCACTTGGTAGATCTCGGTGAGTTTGAAAAGTGGGCACCCTACTAATGCACTACATGCATTTCCAGAGATACCGGGATCTCAATACGGCTACAAATGTAAGTTCAATTGTACACAAGGTCAAAAACCAAATGGTCAAAATGGTCAAAAACCAAATGTGGGACAACCTGCATTCAACTGACTCGTTTTATTTACTGTAATATCTGCTTAGCATCTGTCAGATGTCTTTAAACACGCCATTCGTCCATTTTATAATTACATTGGCCATTAATGTGCTGACAAGTCTGCATAATTGCATCAAAAACAGAAAACAATTAAGTGTTATTATTTATTCACATCTAGAGGAAGAACCAATAAGCTATTCAACAATTCTGGTTTTAAGTCAATTAGTGATTGTTCTGAGTCATTAGTGAATCATAGGCTATTAAACTAAAATGATCCGCCTCGTAAGATTCATTTGCTTGTGAATCACTACAGCGAACAGCTCATGAACTACAGTAAAGTACACTAAAGTTAGCAGTATCAGTGCTTCACAGATGGAGCTGAGAACCGGTTTTTAATGTTCAGCCGAGTGTGTGATAAAGCAGTGATGCTGTACTGAAACTGCAGCAGAGGGAAAGACTGAAAACATGAAGAGAAACGCTCCAGGAGTTTCAGTTCAGCTGAACATGAGCGCTGGAAACATGCCACACTCTTTCCAGGGAAGTGATGGAAATTCCTGCCATTCTTCCTGCAGCGTTCCTGATCCGCTTTAACACACACACACACACACACACACACACACACACAAACACACATAGTTTCCATGAGTGCATAACTCCAGCAGCATTACATGATCAGATCTCGCGGTGTGAAAGCGGAACACTTCTGGAAGGCAGCGCTCTCTTAAAGGGACAGACGTCTCAGATCAGCTGAACATGAATATCTGTGTGTGTCTGAGCGTGTTTCCCTGAAGGCTCGCTGATGTGACGACAGCACACATATATGAACCGCACAAACCGTGCTGGACACACTACACTCATGCTCCTTCATCAGCTTCACAGTAACACCCCAAACCGCTCAAACGACTGCTGCCTTCACTGTGTTTGTGGCTCTGCTCTGTCTTAATGTTATAACGATGAAGAACTGCGACGATGACTTATTGTGGAGGTCAAATCTGGAAATGAGCACTTTTGCTTCAGAGAGGTGTTGGTTCAATGGCTGAAATAAGTCTAAGGCTGGGTATCGTCTGAATTTGATCCTGATTCGGATTCTTATAGATTCCCAGTTTTGATTCCAGTGTGGTTAAAAAACATTTAGATACAAAACACATTTGTTCTCGGTCTATTTTTGCAAAACTTGCTGCTGAATACCATGAAGAAAAAGCAGCTGGCTACATAAAAACTGGACTCGATTAAGAGCTAATTGTGTGCAAAATAGAGCTGCACCATTCTGGATAAATTCAGACTCTTTTAATATGGAGATTCACAACTCTGAAGAAAAAATATTAGACAACTTCACAAAGTCTCATGGGATTTATGAATGAATGATTCAATGACTCACTCAAGATGAACTTGATTCATTACTGGATGAATCAGTGTTTTGAATGAATGATTCAATGACTCACTCAAGATGTACTTGATTCATTACTGGATGAATCAGAGTTTTTGAATGAATGATTCAATGACTCACTCAGGATGTACTTGATTCATTACTGATGAATCAGTGTTTCTGAATGAATGATTCAATGACTCACTCAAGATCTACTTGATTCATTACTGGATGAATCAGAGTTTTTGAATGAATGATTCAATGACTCACTCAAGATGTACTTGATTCATTACTGGATGAATCAGTGTTTTTGAATGAATGATTCAATTAATCACTCGAGATTCACTGGATTCATTACTGGATGAATCAGTGTTTTTGAATGAATGATTCAATTAATCACTCGAGATTCACTTGATTCATTACTGGATGAATCAGTGTTTTTGAATGAATCTCTTGAATGAATGATTCAATGACTCACTCAAGATGTACTTGATTCATTACTGGATGAATCAGTGTTTTTGAATGAATCTCTTGAATGAATGATTCAATGACTCACTCAAGATGTACTTCAAATCAAATCAAATCAAATCACTTTTATTGTCACATCACCACAGCACAAGTGCCTTGGTGAGTGAAATTCCTACGAGCGTGCTCCAGACAGTGCAAAAAAACAAAACAACAATTTACATATGGACAGTACATATTTACAGACTGTACAGAAGACAATGTGCAAAATACACATACACATATATAGTACACACAGTGTACTATAAAGACATACTTCGTTACCAATACACCAATACACATTATACACCGTATTTACACGTCTGCATTATGTCCACATCTATGCATAGTAATATGTGAAGGCGCAACAGATTATAATTTACAGTAGATTGGTTGTGCAACAGATAGTTGTGCAAGGTGCAACAGATTATGCATATGCAATGTTGTGGGTGTGCTTGTATGGTGTCCAGTGATAGCAGATGTGTTAGTGCAGTTTGTGCGTGTAGTCCAGTTGAACTGTGTTAAAGTGCAGTGCATGGCATGTTGTGTGAGTGGGAGTGTGATGTAGGGTGAATTAGTTCTGACTGTTCATTAGCCTGATAGCCTGAGGGAAAGAGCTATCCCTCAGTCGGTTAGTGCGGGATCGAATGCTGCGGAAACGTCGCCCCGGATGCTGCGGAAACGTACTTGATTCATTACTGGATGAATCAGTGTTTCTGAATAAATCTCTGGAATGAATTATTAAATGAATCACTCAAGATGTATTTGATTCATTACTGGATGAATCAGTGTTTCTGAATGAATCTCTGGAATTAATTATTCAATGAATCACTCAAGATGTACTTGATTCATTACTGGATGAATCAGTGTTTCTGAATGAATCTCTTGAATTAATGATTCAATGACTCACTCAAGATGTACTTGATTCATTACTGGATGAATCAGTGTTTCTGAATGAATCTCTTGAATGAATGATTCAATGATTCACTCTAGTTTCTCGTTTGGCTCTCAACGGAGGTAGTCGCATTTTTTCACTCCCCGCCCTCCCCCTTTTTCTCCCTGCCTGCTTCTTTTGTCTCGTCTCATCTATTGAGAGACTCTCTGCACGGCTCTCCAAACTAGAAAATTATGGATTTGATCAACTGGTCTCTCAGCGCGATTGATACCATCTTTTCAAGAAGAAGTCTGGGTTCTGGGGAACCCGTTTGTCCTGACGGGACGTTCGCGGCCGGCTATACGAGGGATGCATGGGAGAGGTGGCAAATCGTATGTTTGGCGGCTCTTTCCGTGGAGGACATTGAAGATATCTACCTTTCGGCACCATGATAACAGGTATTCTGCTGATTGGATTAGGCTTTGCCCTGGGTTATCGAAAAATTCGGAAGACGGGAACAGCTGTCCAAAGTCTCACAAGGCTGCCCGTTTTGATTGAAGCGGTGGGAAGAGCGGTCAGCAATGAGACTGAGACTATAAACCGGAATATGGATGCCATCATGTTAAAACTCACGGCTTTGCAAGTGAAACTTGATGATTTCAGAGACCAGAATGGACAGAGAGAATAAGCTGTGAAGATATGCAGCTGTTCGCCCCAAAAGACACAACAATTCAATCTTATCTTTTCTGGCTCCCCGTACCGGCGCCTTGGCCAAGGCCGTCTGGATAACTACCCTGGGAAGAGCGCTGCAGTGGGACTCTCTTGCTCCCTTCCCCGATTACAGACATTACTCCCCTCCCCCATTCAACTGCCTCTGTACCGCTTTGTACCGCCACTAGGGCGAGCAGGTCTGCGACCGGAACCGCAATAAATGGCACCAGACCGGATGGCTGCTTGCCAGATCTGGATATGTTCCCCCTGTTGCAAGTCATGTGTTTATGGTATATGTGCTGAGGTGTTTTTTTTCTGTTCTCACACTGTACTCCCCAATGGAGCATAGTCTGGGGGTTAAAAAATTTTTTCCTCCTCTCTCTCCTCATGTAAAAGCTGTATTTTTCTTGATACCCTGTCTTCCTGTTCTGTCTACCCTGTTGTCATATGTATGTTGTCAGGGCTCTAGAGTGCGACCTAATTTCTCACGGGTGCGACTAACAAAAATCCCAGGGCGCACTGGTGCGTCCAGCCATTCGAGAAAAGAAAAACAAGTATCCGCGACTCAGAAACTCTATGTGGTTTAACAAAAGACACTCCCGTTAGGCTTATATCGTGGTCTAAACCAATCAGAGATAGTGAAGGGCGGACCCCGCCTCTGATTGGCCGTGGTCCAGATATTCCTGTATGTGTGTTTGCGCGTTTACAAATGCGTCACGTGTGCTGCTGCAGTCAGACAGAGAGAAAGAGGTGAGTAGTAGAGATGCGTGCAGTGTTGCCAACTTAGCAACATTTAGCGCCTTTGTAGACCCCCATAGCAACTTTTTATTTTCCAAAAAAAGCAACTAGTGACAAATCGAGTCTCTCATTGTCTCTGTGATCGCCGCAACGGCGCGAGATCAGCGCGCTTCCTCTGTATCTGCTCTGTTCAGCAAGCGTCTGAGAGGAGCCCGTTCAGTTAAAACAGATATTATTGCTTCTCTAAATGTACAGGCAAATATAGAAGAAATCACAGCACAGGAATTGTCATTGTCTGTGCAGACTAGCTTCTTGGAAGGGAGAGCTGGTTATGTATTCTTAAAGGGACGTGTTTCAGTCATTATTTCATATTTATCCCGTTGACTGACAACATAAACAGTCAAATATATAAAGTAAAACAGTTTTATTGAGAATTTGGCTGCATTAAAATACAGTATGAGCACAGAGAGACGATTAGACAGAACAGAACAGTTATTTTTTTCTTTACTTTTAGTCATTTAGCAGACGCTTTTATCCAAAGCGACTTACAAATAAGAAAAAGTAACTAAAATTAAAAGCTAAAACTATACATATTATATACACACATTTAAGAAGATAAAGACATGAAATAATAAACATGACAGATAAACATGACAAATGCATACAACATTTCAAAACTAAACATTTAAATGAAAATAAAGCTAAAAACAATTCAAAATATTAAATCAAGAAAAGGTATGAGTATAAAAATGCTTCTAACATAACACTAAAGGCCTAAGTATACTTCTTTTTTGCATAGTAAGAATTGGTTATGAAAACTGTAAATACTTTTTTTTTTCATTATGTTTAGTGCAATTATTTGGTAGCCTGTGGTGGGATGGGGGCGCAGGATTGTTTTATGGGTTTAAGGGGGGGTTTGAGAAGCACTGCACTAGAGCATCCCTTCATTCAGACACAGTGGAAGATCTGCTAAGAATCAGTGTAGAGGGTCAAGTCTGGAAGATGTTGATGCTAGAGAGAGTGTGGTCAGCGGGTTTAGCCGAGGCCAAAGATCAAGAAGGACAAACTACAGGAGTTGACCATTCGAGGGGCATGTGAATGCAATGGAGGATAGTCCATAATACATTGAGCCACGAGATGTTCAGTTTGACGCCCTTAAAACACTTAATTTAGATTTTATTTATCTTGAGATGTTTTAAGTTTAAATCTCTGCTCAGTGAAGCACTTTAAGCACCAACACTTTTTCAGTAAGTTACCTTTCTTGTAGAATTGTGCTTCAAATAAAGAACTTTATGTTGACCACATTGTTAGTTAGTCGTTTACTAGTCAATATTGCCTATATAAAAATTTGGGTGCACCTAACTTTTGTGCTGGTGCACCTAAGAAAAAAAGTTAGGCGCACCAGTGCACCCAGTGCAAAAAGTTAGTCTAGAGCCCTGGTTGTGTATGTATGGACAGGTTGATGGCTAATTTCGCTGGTACTTGTTACTAGTGACAATAAAGGGCTACTACTACTAGATGTACTTGATTCATTAATGGATGAATCAGTGTTTCTGAATTAATCTCTTGAATGAATGATTCAATGAATCACTCTAGATGTACTTGATTCATTAATGGGTGAATCAGTGTTTCTGAATGAATCTCTTGAATGAATGATTCAATGACTCACTCTAGATGTACTTGATTCATTAATGGATGAATCAGTGTTTCATAATGAATCTCTTGAATGAATGATTCAATGAATCACTCTAGATGTACTTGATTCATTAATGGGTGAATCAGTGTTTCTGAATGAATCTCTTGAATGAATGATTCAATGACTCACTCTAGATGTACTTGATTCATTAATGGATGAATCAGTGTTTCTGAATGAATCTCTGGAATGAATGATTCAATGACTCACTCTAGATGTCCTTGATTCATTAATGGATGAATCAGTGTTTCTGAATGAATCTCTTGAATGAATGATTCAATGACTCACTCTAGATGTACTTGATTCAATAATGGATGAATCAGTGTTTCTAAATGAATCTCTTGAATGAATGACTCAATGACTCACTCAAGATTCACTTGTTTCATTACTGGATAAATGAGTGTTTCTGAATGAATCTCTGGAATGATTGACTCAAAGACAAATACATTTTTAACAGCAACTTTTCGCCACCTAAAAAAAATGCATGCAGGAATTGATATGTGGAATTTTTAAATTATAATTTTCAAACAAGTATGCGATTATGGAATTGATTCGCGATTCCTAAACCTAATAAGGTCTAACATGCAACGACACCTACATCGTCATCGCATCTTGTGTGCCACTGATAAGGCAACCTGACGCACACCTAACATTTGGATGCATTGTTTTGCATTCGAATGTGGGTTTTATTTTCAATACTATGAATATTGTAAATTATATTTCTTTGACAGCCCTAGTAAGGTCTGTGTTGAACACCAGGTCTGATATTTACATGTTTAATTCTACGATATGAAACCAGTAAGCCATGTGGCTATATTAAAGCTTTTGCTTAAGTCCTGAAAGGGCTGCCGGGACTCATCGACTGCTGCAGTTTATGATCACGCTCTGGAAAACAATCCTAACTCAAAGCTTGAATAAAGACTGAAAGAGCTGCTGATTTCACTTCTGTAGTTAAGCTTGTATGAATTTGCCGGTCACAGAGCTTATTTCCTGCTATAATCCGATGGAAAACTCCTGTAGGGATGTGAACTTGCGGGTCAGTATGATCGCGATGTGGCCAGAGCTAATATATCTGCTGTGTGTGTGTATCTGTGTGTGAGAGAGTGTGTGTGTGAGTGAGTGAGTGTGTGTGTGTGAGGCTGCAGTACGAGCGAGAAGCTGCTGGTGGGTCAGTCTCTGCTGCAGTGTCATTGAGTTTCACTAAACAGAGCAAGAACAACAGTAACACGTGATTTATCCCAACAACATCAACACACTGATGCAGTTACACACACACACACACACACACACACACACACACACACACACGATGACCACTGCTGTAAACTCAACAGAGAATCACTGCTTCTTTCACAAAGTACAGCGTAAAGCTCAAACTTAATAGTATTCAAAACAATTATTACAAAATTTAAAGTATTAAAAATACTTTGGCACCAAAACATGCCTAAGTAATTAAAATCATGAAACTTTAACATCAATTTATTAAAAGCAGAGCAGTCAATCGATTAAAATTTTAAAAATCGCATGATTGTCATGAATTAACTCGCGATTAATCGCACAATTTTATTTGTTGTAAATGTTCCTTAAATTATATTCTTCAAGTTTGTAGTAGGGCTGAACAATTAATTGCATTTGCGATAATATTGCGATATGAGAACACGATTTCTCAACCGCAGAGGCTGCGATTATACGGTCACGTGACACGCGAGATTAATGTATGAGGATCGTATGATACTGAGCGATTCCACAGTGTCTGTCCACAAGGGGTGTAATGAACAATATAGATTGAATAATACCCAGTTGTTGTCATTTTTTTTTTTTTAGTTCACTATTTTGTTTAAGATAGATGTAAGAAATAATAAAGTTAATTGTATCCCACTAAGCCTTGGCATTATCGTGTAATGAGACTTTCCGTCCCCAGAAATTGCGGATGTCAGGGTGGGACATTCATTGCATCTGGATTTTTCCTAAGTCATTTCTTTCATTTCCTTTAATAAAATCCTGAATTTTGGCGCATAACATTTATTTTGGTGCGTCTTCTACAAAATACTACTACTGACTGAAAGTATAATTCCCTTAATCCACCACGATGCAATGGAAACATTTACTAACGTTCGTTACACCTTCTGTCCAAACAGTTACGAATGTTAAACTATGATTCTAAAGGAAACAGAGATATAATTTTTCCATGTAATTATATCAATAGCAAAACGATAAAAACATCTTGTGTGGGTTAAATTCTCATATGCGTTGCTACATGATAAATTGTTAATAAATCGGGATAAAACAGGGGCAGAGATTTTCTGTCCAAAAATCATAACGCTCGTACATTTTATTCTGATGCTGAATTTCCATCTCCTAATGTCTCAACGGTTCTCATGTCAGAAATAAGATTGTCTAGGTCACGCATACTCTGCATGGGAGGAAGAGTTAACAGGATTTCACGGATTTCGACAAATGTGGGTAAGTTTGTGGCTTCTGTCCAAAAGTTTACGAACATTAAAATTATACGAACGTGATAAACTTTGGTTAAGTAAACATTAAATAGGATCATTATGATGAGAAAGGATAAAAGAGTGTGCAAGTCGGATGATTGCTAGTGGTTTCGGACCGTAAGCGGCGTCGTGTTCATCGTGAAAGAGCATGCATGAATGGTGGTTGTATACATTTTGACAGATTCTGCACATATTGTTCGTAAATTAGACGGAAATTTTGAGTCTGTCCAACTTCGAACGTTGTTTTCGTCGTATTTTTGACTCAATAAGCTGTTCATGAAAGTCAACATTGTCAATGATTTTGCTGACTTTTTTCCGTGTTTTTTTTTTTTTTGTCCAATGTTCGTAAGAATATAGCTTAGGCTGTCGAAGTTAACACGTTAATAGTGCGTTAACACAATCTCACTTATGTCATTAGAATAAACTGTCGGCGTTAATCGCATAGGTTTTTAAACAACAGTGAACTGGGCTATAATGTTAAGGAACACACGCAGATTTTCCGCACCGACGGCACACAATAAAGCTAGTTTAAACATTAGCTTTGTGGTAAAATGAAGCCCCACAGCCTGTCAAGTGTACCTTCATCATGTCCAAATTATGTACAGGGCTCCAGACAAAAAAATCAAGGAGCCATTGGCCAGGGTTCGTACGATCATGAAAAACCTGGAAAAGTCATGGAATTTTAAAACCGCAATTTCCAGGCCTGGAAAAGTTTTGGAAAAATAAATAAACCCAGAAAGTTTTGGAAAAGTCATGGAAATCTATTTTACAAATCTCTGTATAATACAATTATGTTTATTCAGGTCCTGAATTTCGGTACGGGATTGCGCATGGGCTATATCGCATATTTCTACTCTTTCCCGCAGCTTTCGACTTTAAAATGATGGATATTCACACATTTATTCAACAGCCTATAGCTTGTAGGCTGATGAGTAAATAGATCCACACAGAATATCAAATCGGTCATTTGAAAACGGATTCATCAGCTGTGTTTCCTACAGTTTGTATGCATTAAAATAATCAGACGAGCTAAAACAGGTGAGAAAGGTGAGAAGGTGAGAAAAAAATATAACATTTCATATGGCCCTAAACATGTCATTTTTGTTACACTTTTAATAAATTAGTGTTAAATTGTATAAGTTTCATGATTTTAATTAATTAGACATGCTTTTTGATAAATACAATCTAATTTGATCATTAAAAAGGAGTCCATAAAATGAAAACGGAAAAAAACGGAATCTAGAAAAATTGAAACAGAAAAAAAATTATTTAGAAAAAAATAAAATGGAATTTGGGAAAAATTAAAACGGATTTCATAGGGCCCTACATATATATATAATTGCACCCCCCCCCCCCCCTAGCTTTTATGCATCTTTGTAAGCCCATCGCAAGCGCACAAAATCCCCCCCGTTATAAAAAAAAGAAAGAAATGGGCTCCCCAAAGTCCACGGTATAATTCGAACACTGCTGGCGAGTATCCTTGTAAGCATTGTATTTTTTTCTTAATGTAAACACTTGCGAAAGAGAAAAGTTTCCAAAACGAAATTCTGGCCCTGCGTTTAACTGAGTTAAATAAATGATAATAGTGATGTGATATGTTCTCTATGTGGAGTAAAGGTCCTTACACACAGAGTCAGAAATTTTTGTATGCGTTTTTGCGTGCGAAAATCTCGGATTGCAAGGACCTTCACATCTGGCGCAGTTTCTGCTTTTACTAAAACAAAAAAGCAAACAATAGTATTAATAGTCATTCATTTTAGTTAACATGCTATGATAATTTGAACAGATTTTTATTCTTATTGTAAAATAATGTAAAATTAGGTCATGAATATTGTCTCAAAATCATGGAAAAGTCATGGAAATTTGTTGGTAAAAATGTGTACGAACCCTGATTGGCTCCTATAAGAGAAAAACTTAGGCGCCAAATTATTTTTTTAGGTGCCGCAGGATAAAAGTGTATTATTTTATTATTATCATTTTTTCCCTACATTTTAACATTTCAATCATTCTGTCATGTTTGTCTCATCTTTGCTCGACTTTATCAGCATTTTAATCCATCTTGTAGAGGGTCAGGTCGACCTGGGAACTAAGGTTCACTTAAAGTGGGAACTAAATGTCTTTTCCAACTTGAAATATACAGTCACATCATGCCTAATAAATGTCTGAAGTAGCCTATATTGAAGGTGATGACGTCCTTCATGTGAAGTTCAAGTTTCTACACAAAGACCCGGCATGCAACTCATTCTCATGGCCAAGGAGAGATGACATTGAGTGTGTTCATCCCATGTGGATCTTTTATGGACCTGTTACCATAACGGGACATAACCCATTCAAAGTTGCTGACTTGTTTGAAGTTGTTTTAGCATTCCAGGACCGCAGGACACGGTCACAGTAGGTTATACCGACTGCCATGATTGTCACCAGGCAGATTTCAGGTTCACCCTGACCGCTGCTTAACTGACATTTATCTGCCTCAACTGCCTTCCATTTACTTCCGCAGTAAATTAATTGTCCATTAGTTAAATATTCAGGGTTACTTTGCATAAAGGGTTATTGGTGCTCTATTCAGAAGTATTACTCATTTTATCTGTCCACGTTACAAATGTCAATTTCATTCACGATGTATGATCTTTAAATTTGATAGTAAATGATGACAGGTTATTTTAATGTGTTATGAACTTGTTCTATTCTTTGCCAGTTTTCATGAAATGGTATTATTGTGTTACAGAGGCAATCTTGCAGGATTGTTTAATTTTTTTCCGTCCACGTTACACACGTTATAACTTTGCACACTTGTAGGAGTTCCTTTGGCTTCTACATTTGGCAAATAAATTAGAAAAATATACCTGGGATATTTGTTAGTAATTTTGCTGGCTTTCAGTTTATGACCATACCAGAATCAAAAATGCACCTTTAAGTTTTTAGAACAGATAATATTAGATGGCCACCCTGCCTGCATGGAAGTCCTATTACCAGTTTTGTGACCCATACACAACGCATGACTCATAACTATACCAAATTAGGAGCAAAGCAAAACGTGAACTGGGATTCAACCAGAATTGTATTAAACTGAATTAGATTAAGTGCACTTTCTGCTTGAATTTACACTGTTTTTCCGTCCATGTTACATACGTAAAATTTTACATCAACTCAACTTTGATCAAAGTTTACTAGTTTACCATTGCCAGATTTATCCTGCCTTTCACACAGCTGTACCCCAGGTTTTCTCAGGATGTTAACCTGAGGACAATGGCTTTCTCCATGAAGATTGATTTTCCAGGCTATTGTCCTTGCAGTTAGGCCTAAACTGTGGAATCGCCCTACTCAAGTACGGCGAGAGAAAGCATTAGAAGACGTTTGCTCTCTTACAGCTCTCGCGGTACTTTGATGACACACACACACACCGATCACTCCAGCAGCGCTGCTTCAAGTCAAACACATCCAAGCAGTCTTCAGAGGAAGCATCATGTTGGCACGCTCCTGTGTTGCCAAGTCCGCAGTTTGCCGCGGGTTGTTTTCGCTGAACTGTTCCTTTAAGACATGTGATGCAATTTGCACATGTATCTGATATTCTGTCCTGCCTTTAACATTCAAGACTCGCTTCACGAAACCACACGAGACACACCAGTGTTTACTCTGAACATGAGCGAACATGAGAAAACAAAAACACCAGAGCGACTCTCATGAGCGTGACTGTTTTCAAACAGGTTCTCTGACCTACGTCATCATTTCCTGAATCACTTCTGGTCAGCAGTTATAAATAAAGTCTTCTGCAGCGACGCTCATTCAGCAGCAGCCGAATCCAGTCGTCTGATTGGTCAGAAGAGGCTGCTGCTTGAACCTGATTGGTCAGAAGAGGCTGCTGCTTGAACCTGGTTGGTCAGCTGACTGACATTGAGTGTGTGTGTGTCCACTGCAGTCAATGACACACTAGTCTTTGCTCTTCAGAGAAACGTGTGATCATCATCTGAACCTGCGCCACAGACAGTTACCCTCCAACACCCCATGAGCCTCAATCAACACCCGAGCAGCATCATCATCCTCTCAGAAACACACACCAGCTACTGTACAGAACAACACACCTGCTGAGAGCGACCCTTTTAACCTTGCTCACGCGGCTGTGACTCGTGACGTCACAGCAGCAGCTTCTTCTCATTTAACTTAGCAACCTTTCTTCCAAAAGCACCTAGCAACAAATTTGGCAACTTAATTTAGTAGATTATGCCCTATTTGTACAGACTCTTCTTGGTGTAGCATACTAACTAACTGCTAATACACTGCTTTATAATTGTTCAGAAAGTATCATTTTACTAATTTACTTGCTAATAAAAACACTCAAATGGTTGAAAAAATGCGTGTTAAAAAATATAATGTTTTTAAAAATACAGTTAAATATTAGTATAATATTATGCATTTATATACTTTTACAAACTAATATAAACGAACATATAGAAAATCTATTTTTGCTGAGATTTGACGTAGTGACGATTTTGCGTGCGCAGTGACGTCATCGTACAATGACGTCACAACGTAATTTAGCAACTTTCAGCGACGAATTGACCTTTAAGCAACTTCTTTTGAGAGTTAGTTGGCAACCCTGTTCGGAAAGTGAACCACGACTCACTCGACTGACTTGAAGGAGACCAAACTAACCGAGTCAAAGAGCAAACGCGGTCAGAAGTGTAGAAATCAAACCGCGAACACCTCCGGAGAAGCCGCGGGAGCGCGCCCCGCCCTGCTGCGGGAGCGCGCGCACACACACACACAGCTTTATATACGAGTTATGAACACACAGATCTAGCGCTGCGAATGCGTTGTGTGTTACCAGCGAGATCCGTGGTAACGACGCGCGCCTTCAACGCGTTCAGCGCCTCACAGCGTCACGAGAATGACGGAAGTCGCTTCCGAAGCACAAATGAAGCCATAACGCGCCTCGTCATTCATAAATGTGTGATGACAGACAACAGATGATCAATGATCAGCGAGCGATTGCTCGCGATCAGCGTCAGACCCGTCCAGAAAAGTTTCTACAGACTGCGCCAAGAGTGCACGAAGCGTCGCCCGGTGCCCCGGTCTCAGCGAGCGCGGGGTTTAATCGTTACCTGAGTGCGTTTCGGTCCAGATCTGCCTCTCGGTGTCGACGGGAGCGCGACTTTCTCCGTGTTTCATCGATATTCACCGACGGAGCGGAGGCGCGCCTCTCTGACGTCACATCCCCTGCTCACGCCTCCCAGAATAATACACTCCGAGAACACACATTACAGCTGTATATGCGCACAATGACCGTTAAATAACACAACATTACTCTAACAAAACCGTTATTCATATGTAGCGATCTCATATTCGATATTGATTGATATGAATACGTTTACTGTGTAGTTTTCCTTTCACACAGATAGTAGAAATACAATAGGCCTATATCTTGGGGACATTAAAGGTTTGTCTTCATGTGAAACCGAGACTATTTTCATTTAAAACAACAAATATACATAATATTTGTATCATAGTATGCCAAAGCATTTGATGTATATGTAAAATACAGAATATAATACCAGCAAAGTAATAAAGGAGACAATAAACGTGACCCTGGAACACAAAATCAGTCATAATGGTCCATTTTCCGAAATTGATACTCATACATCCCCTGAAAGGTGAATACATAGCTTTCCATTGATGTTTGGTTAGTTATGACAGGACAATATTTGGCTGAGATACAACTATTTGTAAATCTGGAATCTGAGGGTGCAGAAAAATCTAAATATTGAGAAAATCATCTTTAAAGTTGTTCAAATGAAGTTCTTAGCAATGCATATTACTAATCAAAAATGAAGTTTTGATATATTTACAGTAAGAAACTTACTAAATATCTTCATGAAACATGATCTTAATATCCTAATGATTTTTGGCATAAAAGAAAAATATATAATTTTGACCCAAACAATGTATTTTTGGCTATTTCGACAAATATACCCCAGACTTAAGACTGCCTTTGTGCTCCAGGGTCACAAATAACTCTTTATTTCACTTTCACTCAGCTTTGATCTGCTAAATGTGACTATAGGCTTTTAAATATCACAATATTTGTAAGCAATAACAGAAATCATGTGTGTTGCAAATAAATCTGACTTGAGGTTTGTAATGTATCTTACAGTATATAATGCATCCGGTTTAGTGTTGAGAGTCAATTTCCTCCATCATTGCTAAGAAAAAAGTAAATAAATCAAGTAACACACCACACGTCCAACAGAGGGGCATGTTGTCCCACTATGTAGGGTTAGTGTTCATGTGCTACTCAGAACATTTTAGTTTGGAGGACAGGATTCATTATCAAATGAACACAGCAAACCTGGTGTATACTGAGATTATGTGACAACTTGCCCCGGTGTCTCCTGTAGTGTGTGTACTATGTGTAGATGAGACGGCACAGGATCTTCTCTTTCTGTGTATTCTGCAGATAAGCTCTTCATGTGTTTCTGCTCTCATGAGTGCAGCTGCAGAAACCACACGTGTCTCACACAAGCTATTTCAGGAGTTTCTCCCTCCAGTCCTGAATTAGAGCCGAGTTCATGTTTCATCAGTGCTGTTTAATCCACTGACAGCACCTGTGCTCACACACACACTCACAGACACACACACACACACACAGACAGACACCCACCCACCCACACAGACCCACATTTTCTTCCTTTATTTGGATCCACAAGGCAAGCAACAAAAACAGAATCCAAATACTTTGGGAAGTAAGTTTGCAAAATGACAGGTACACATGGCTAACATACATTCACAAGTCCTTAGATGTATGACATACAACACTGAAGGATAGACAAAACATCTTCGTTTCCATATTTGCATACTCCCAATAATGGCTGAAACTGAATAAAATATAGCAAGTTTTTTTGCTTGCTTTTTTTGCAATCCATCCAACGGCAGTCCTTTAATCACATTCTTGTGCACATGACCTAAACTTCCAAACACTAGAGTAATTAACGTGCACTGATAGTCAAGTTGATGGATGGCTTCAACCAATGGTTGATATTTCAGCAATTTGGAAAGATAGCACGTATCCAAATATAGATCAAAAGAACAGCCAACTTCAATAACAAATACAGTGATCAAAGCCTTGTTTACAATTACAATATCAGGAGTGTTTTTTAAATAGTCTCTGTCATATGTGTTGTGATAAAACCAGTTCAATTACACAGTAGTGTGCTGGTAAATCTGACTGTCTTTATGTATCGTTTTCAAGTCCTTTACAATCAAATCAACCAGGCGATCGTGTCTGGACACATACAGTCCTTTGTAGCAACAACATCCATTTAAGATGTGAGCAACTGTTTCATTGTCCTGTTGATTTTCATGTAACAGACAGTAGGAGTTGTATTTTGACGGGTACCATATTGACAGATTGTACATAGTTGGAAGACACTGTAGCCGTGCTTTAATCATAAAAATGTGAATATCCTCTGAGATTGAACAGTTCATCAAAACAGAATGGGATACAGAATGATCAGCTGATTGGAGAAGTGCTAATTTCCCCTGAAGATTCAAGCCCATCAAATGCTGAGCCCTTTGGGTCTTTCTGAGATGAAGAAGTGAGACTCTTACATTATTGATCGATAATTGACGATGTGTACCTTCTGTGTGGAGTACCGCTGGAGTAGAGATATGCGAGTCTGTTATTACATTCTCATTAAGGACCACTACCGAAAGTAGTAGCCTTAAGTCAGCCATATCAAAATAACACTGGCAGTTACAACGGGTGCTGCTAGAAGTTCATGCGGGTGTGCGAAAAGAGCAAAACACACACAGACACCCCCACCCACTCACACAGACACACACAGACACTCCCACGCCCCCACCCACCAACCCACACACACACCCCCCCCCCCCACACACACACACACACACAAACACACACACACACAAACACACACACCCACCCACCCACACACACACAGACACACCCACCCACACAAGACTAGGTTTGGGTCTCCTTTGAATTTGCTCGATTCCTAATTCTGATTCCAATAAGATAAAAAAGTATAGTACACATATTTACTAAACTATATAATCCCTTGTCAGACCAACAGAAGCACCCAAACGTTGTCCTAACTAGTCAAACACAGTTGACTGAACAAATAATTCATACTGCTGAAATGTTCAGGCTTTGCGAGTTCCCAGCATGCTTTGCAGCGTGATGCAGTAACTGTTATAGGGTTATTGTTTCGTTGTTTGCTGGCTTATTTTAAACAATCCTTCCAGAAAAAAACACCTTAATAACAGTAATATTGTTTCAGTTGCTGTGACGAATATTTCTACTAGCAAAATAAGACAACCAACATTGCATGAAACATTTATGCTGCTTAACAAAGTATAATTACTGAGATTAACTAAAAAACTTTACTGCATCAAGTCGCCTTTTTTAACAATTCCTCAACTGTTAATTTGTTTTCAGTGTGTGTTACCTGTGTGATTCTGAGACACCCAAGTGTGTGAACATTTAGAGGATGTTCAGAGAAACAAGCGGTTGAAGTAGTTTAGCTCCACTTGTTTGTGAAGCAGTGATCACACACACACACACACACACACACACACACACACGCACACACACACACAATAGATGGCTCCACATGACGTAATGTCAGTTCAGTTGTTTCTACTTTCTTCGGACAATCATATATCGACCACCTCATGCAAATAAGGACTTTTACTGTATGTGCTGAGTTTATGGGGGACATTGTCCCCAATTATGATAGAATGGTAATTTCGGGGAAGTGCTGTGACTCCAAGCCACTTTCAAAAGACTTCCTCAAATGATTGAGACTGTCGGCCCAGACCTGTATTTTATTTATTAATAAACGATATAAAATACATTAATAATAAATAAATACATTTGATTAAAGTCAACACAGCTGTGAACATGTAGGTGTTTGGTTTGACAATAATCTTAACTTTGATACCAGATAAATTCTGTGGTCTTTATCATCTGCGTCTTCTGAAGAAGTGAAGCCGTCTTTGTCCCTAAAGAAGATCGAAATGGTTTTGCATTCTTTTTTAATCTGGATTTTTTCAACTCATTATATATCACACAAGTTTTGATCTCACTGAATTGGCATTGATTTTAAACTGGTATTGTTTGTATTAAATTTCTCCATCTAATACGTTTCATCCATCCACTCAGTAAGATCACTCCGATCTGCCGATTCTTTGTTTCAGCCGGAAGTTCTCAGAAAACAGATGGCGTGGAGATTTTTCTGTTGTCGGCCCTAAGTTATTAAGCTATGACATAGTCTCCTGGTTCATATCAGAACTGCTTCGACTTTATCTATTTTTGAGTCTATTCTTAAAACCTTTTTTTTTTTTGGCATTCAATATTTCTTGACTTTAGTTTTTCACGTATGCCAGGGATGCGAATGCTAGCTCACACAAGTAAGAGGTTGAAAACAGCAACAGTACATTGTGGGTGCCTTCTGAGACAGAAGGGTATTCGTGTCAATCACTGCGTGAAATATAATATTGAGCGTGCACCAGTACAAAGGGCGGTGCTGAGTGAAGCGGCTGGGCGACTCTCTCCTGAGAACACGCCAATTGGTGGTTAATACATATTTAAAATTTATGTATGACATATATCAGTGTTTTTTCGCTGTTATATATACTGTATATGTTGGTGTTTGATATATGTTTTGAAATATATGCCGTAAAAGTTATTATATGGTACGATAGTTCTTAATGCTGTTAAAAATGAAAAAAAGCTGAGATTCTGCGGCACCCCTCGCCAGTTGTCACACCCCCCTATCACTTTGGGAACCAACTGATGTAGATGACACTTCGCTGCATCAGACTGAGTCCTGTGTCCTTCAGATATAGTCACATGCTCATGCAGGGCGCCGTCATCATCACTCAGTTCTCCAGATGTGATTTCACTTCCAGGTGGCCGGGAAGGGTCTGGCGCTGCTCGACCTGCTGCCCTTTGACCCCAGCGGGTGACCCGAGCGGCTCCTGAGGTCCCGTTCAGCGCTCTCACTCAGAGCCTGCTCCTCATCATAACTGTGAGAGACAGACAGATGTGTTAATAGTTTCAGGTGGAAAAGACGGTGGCAGAGTGAAATGCACATGTTTAAACTATTAGGTCTTTGATCGTTTGCTCTTTGAGCTGCAGAGTGTGTTTATGTCACTAACATTAGTTGTGTTGTGTCTGAGTGTGAAATATAAGAAAGATGCTGAATAGGTTGATGGCCTGGTTTCACAGACAGGGCTTAAACTAAGGATTAGTCCATAGTTCAACTAGGACATTCAAGTAATTTTTATAAACATGCCTTAGACAAAAGCATTACTGCTGTGTATTTAAAGACAAAACAAAGGCACTGACATGTTTTAAGACCAGTCAGTGCAAGTTTGTTTCAGTTGAAACTAGGGCTGTGACGATAACCGCATAACCGCTTCACCGCGGAGATGCCAACCGCGGTGTTGAGGTCATCACCGTCATCACCGCACTGTTTTTCGCGGGACCCGACCAGATTTCTTGCAACGCGGGAATAAAACACGGTCGGTAACTCTGTTGTAATTTAAACGGGAGTGGGCGGTCTAACAATATCCCGTTCCCGACATCCTTTCAGAACAGCATATCTGTGTGTTTTTACTCCCTCTTATCGCTCACGCGCTGCACGCACGCACCAGTGCTTCTGTGTCATGTATTTTATTGCGCACAGTGGGCAGCATGTGCATAACGGCACCCTGACAGAACAGGCGGACTGTCGATGAGCAGGGCCGGCGCGTGCATATAGGCGAACTAGGCAGTCGCCTCGGCAGCAACACAGTCAGGGGGGCAAAGAGACAGATATTTGTCGTTTATATTTTGGGCATTCGTTATCACCGCTTAGTTATTCTACATCTAAATAAAATTTGTTTCATAGTAATGCCGCTCCCGCGCCGCCCCCCAACTGCGCGTCATCAATAGGCTGCAAAACATAATAATATACATTCATAAATGTCATCAAAACGAAAACTATCCATACATGAATTCCTTTTGCTGCTGGTGCTGTCTGGTGAGTTTTAAAGCCAGACATGTGCTTCTGAACGGTAAGATTATAGCCTAATGTATGTATTATTTTATCATATACAGTGTTTAATTTGAGTAATAAAGCGGGGTGATGGATTCGCATCAGAGGATGGAGAGGTAACGATCATTCGCGCAGTCACTCGGTTGACGCATTTAAGTGATTACCAGCTTGCTCCAGTTCATTTTACAGTGTGCACATATACTCTAAAAATAATTTATCAAAAATAATTTAATTTTTTTTAAAATGTTTGGGTAGTTTTTGTGTAACTCAGATCATAGGACAGTCGCAGCAACCCAGAGTTTGCATTTGCAGTGAGTGCACGCAGATATGCCTTCTCTTCTGGTGAGAGCAGTTCCCAGTGCGATTGACTTATTTCGTGTTTTTTTTTTGTCAAATACAGGTTTGTTTCATTTAATATATAAAACAGTAAACGATTTTATGCAAAGCAAACCAAGTCACCTAAACCAGCCGCATCGTTTTTTTTTGCGACTATGAAATGTTTTATTTTTACTTCTAAAATGCTTGTTAAACGAATTTAAATATAAGAAAAGTTGTATACATGTTTAAACGGTGAAATATGTTGTGTTAAGAACTGTATTTGAGAAAAATAAAGGCATTAAGACAAGAAAAAAAGAAAGAAAGAAGAATAGATAAACAACGACAAGCTCAAACAAAACGAAACCAACAGCGACTATATAAAATAATCAAATTAATAATTTTCTAATCAGCATGCTTTAATTTAGTGTTGCTAGTGGTTTGCGTCAATAAGCTTAAATTAAAATGTATTTGGTCTGTGCTCTGGAAGTGTTCTGTTAGTTCTGCTAAACTTGAATTACTAAAACTCAAATTAAAACCGAAACTAACCTGTAGCCTTTAGGGTAGAAAACTTAACAAAATAAAAACTACACTAAAATTAACCAAATTATACAAAAATAAAAACGAAATTTAAATTTTTTGCGAAAATTGAAAGCAAAAAAAAAAATAAAAAAAATACGAATTTAAAAATGCAAAACTACAATAACCCTGACACAAACGTATTTCACTGGAGGAAGAGGATCCACCAGATGAGATGATCGGAGTTCAGAGATGCCGATCCGGACCGGCTTTGTTCAGATGAAGCCCTGACTGCTAATAGCTGTGCACACCAGCTGTTTAGCGCTGCTCATCGAGGATTTCTCCCAAATCTACCCATGGTCACTTCAGTCTTGTACACTTAATCTGCGTTTGCAGCTTTAGTGGTTATTTATTATTTATTTTACATTGCAATAGGGGAAAAAATTATAATCAAAACATGCCCGTGCTTGCTTTTATTTTAATGTAGTTGTGTCAATAAACAAATGATCCAATCTTTCACATGCATCTTTAAAATCGTATTTGAGTGAAGTGGGGGCGGCACGGCAGGGGTTTGCCTGGAGCCCCGTCGATGAGTGACAGAGCAGAAAAAGGATGGAGAAAAAGGTGATCCTTGAAGGATGTTCAACTCCGACTGCAAAATGGTCAGAAACCCACGTCAGGCAAGTCTGACACGGGACATTCTTCTCAGAGAAGTTAAATTGTTTGGTTTCATGAAAAAGAGATTTAATTTTGCAATGTCTAAGCCAACGGTTTTGTTCATATTTTACATATAAATTTAAATGAAAGATGTCTTATTTTTCTCTGCGACACTTTTCCGTGTTGACAGCAAAAGGTTAAACAAATTTAGTATTTTGACAAGACGAATAAAAATAACAAATATGCTTTTTTTACAAACTGGCCTACATTATTATATTTTTTTCTCTCTGCGACACATTATGTTGACAAAAAAAAGTAAAACTAATTTGATTCTGGACAAGACGAATAAAATAAATAGCCTACAATAAAATACATTTTGTGCAGACTACATTTGTATTTGTTATCTCTCTCTCTTTCAGTAGAGGAAATGTCATTGTGAGATTCTGGAAACGAGATATATTTCGCGGGAACGGTCGGGTCAGGAAGAAGAAAAAGCCTCTTTTATGTAGCACTTTAAAAATATTGTTATCATAAATGTAGCCTAACGAATCGTCAAATAATATTAATTACATCCTAATTTGCTGTTACAACCTATCCGTTTCAACAAATACAGTTTTCAACAAGTTGTGTTTGGACAAGTGCGTTTATCCACGGACTCTTACCCGAAAAACAATGTCTAAAGAAATAAGAATCGAAGTTTAGCACAAATCACAAGAACAAAGCACGGGGCATGTTGAGCTCGGCTTGTTGTTTCTGCAGCTTGCTCAGGTTGTTATTCTTTTAATAATTTGTTGTACGAAGAATGGGTTACAAACGATGACAAAGACTGTTCCATAATTCCTATTAAACTCAGAAGATATTGAAAAAAAAACAAAGCTATAGAGATTCATATTATTTTGTTATTATTGTTCATTTAATTTGCTGTTTTAAGAATAAATAAGACGACTTTATTATTATTCATTTCCATGTTCATTTACAAACTTACAAGCTGCATGCGTTCTTGATCAAGTCATTCAGGGCTCTATTTATGATAAAAGTTCATCAGCATGCATTGATTAATCTAGTTTAAAGCTATATGGTAACGAAAGTGTTCAACTTTCAACCCGTTCTTTTTCATCAGTATTATTTGTGTCGCCTTCTCTGGTTTAAGAAGCAGTCTTTTACTTTAGTTTGAAAACCAAATCCTCCGTTGCTCAGTCGGCTGCGTGCACCTTCGCGCTCCTGCTGATGAAGTGAGTGTAGCTCTACCCATGAAGCGCTCGCGCTGAAAGTGCTTCTCTTCACGTGATCAGTGAAATCTGACTCCTGCTACAATGTGCTGTGGCTCTGCAGCACGCTGGTGCAGCAGACCATGCATTTGCACAAGTGCGACCACGTCAAAAAAAAATTTACTAGGGGAGGGGGGGGGATCGTGCGATTAACCGCACGCTTAAGCCTTGACTGTGAACCCGGGGGACGTGTATGTTGATAGTCCTGACACATTTCTAAAGTTAGGTTATGCACTTGTAGAACATAATAAGAGTTAATTCATGTTGTCACTGTGCAGGACTCGTCAGTTATTGTACAGGACGCTCTCCTGATCTCTGATGGATGTGTGACGTCTACAGCAGGGCGGTCACTCACAGCACTTGGTAGTGTCCCAGAGCCTCTTTGGGCAGACTGCGGTTCCAGCGGCAGTCTGGGATTTCCGTGTTCGGCGTGATGATGTTCAGCGTGTCGTTGATCAGGTTGTACTTCAGGATGCGGTCGTTAGCTGTGCTGGAGGTGAGCGAAGGAGACGCATTCACCTGAGACACACACACACACAGTGCTGTTATCATCAAAATACTCACTATCACTGAATAGTATATCAACACTGAGGTGCGAGTGAAGTGCGTTCTCACCTCGATCAGCCACGACTTGAGTTTGTCGTCAATGATGATATCGTAACCGTAACACTCGAAGCAGTGCTTGTCGTTATTCATGACTGGCTGCAGTGAACAAGATCATATAAGACCAATATATTCAATGCATGACTATTGACTTTAATATTACGACCCTGTGAATGATTATCGTTTGTCTTCATTAGAACATAAGGGTGTTTTACAGTGTTTTGCAGGTAACTTGTGTGTATATCTGAAGTGGTATTGGGATATTTTCATGCAGTATTGGCTGGTGTTGACGTACAGCCACAGCTTTGAGGGACTGGACGATGATCCAGTGGATCTAATCAAACAGGTGATTGGTGACGTCCCGTCCTTTGGTGCTCTCCAGATACAGACGCAGGTTAGGCCTACTGACGGTCCACTTCCCACCGTGGACATGATTATAATCGTCCTACACACACACACAATATGAGCTGGACCGCTGTCTTAAATCTATCCCAGCACTCCAGTCTTGCTTTTATACAAAACCTCAGAGAAAATGTTCAGATCCTGCAGCATTTGATGAATCACAATCACACATGCATATGCAAATACACTATAAGGACAAAAGTATTGGGACACACTTCTTAAATATTGAATTCATGTGTTTCAATCAGACCCATTGCCAAGAGAGTACACATCAAGCACTAGCCACGCAGTCTGCGTTTACAATCATAGTGAAAAACACGGGTTGTTCTCAGTGAATTCAAGCTTGGTACTCTGATAGGACACTACCTTTGCAATCAGTCAGGTTGTGAAATTTCATCCCTGCTAGATATTTTAGGTCTGCTGTATGTAAGTGGTGTTATAGTGGTGATCATTCACTCCCCCCACCTACAATCTCTGCTGGTACCGAGACTCAAACCCGTGGCCTTAAGGTTACAAGTCAGACTCTAACCGTTAGGCCACAACTGCCCTTGGTGTGTAAAAGTAGATGAGCGATTCCACAGTTTCTGTCCACAAGGGGTGTAATGAACAATATAGATTGAATAATACCCAGTTGTTGTCATTTTTTTATTTTTAGTTCACTATTTTGTTTAAGATAGATGTAAGAAATAATAAAGTTAATTGTACCCCACTAAGCCTTGGCATTATCGTGTAATGAGACTTTATTTTATTTCCGTCCCCAGAAATTGCGGATGTCAGGGTGGGACATTCATTGCATCTGGATTTTTCATAGGTAATTTCTTTCATTTCCTTTAATAAAATCCTGAATTTTGGCGCATAACATTTATTTTGGTGTGTCTTCTACAAAATACTACTACTAACACTGAAAGTATAATTCCCTTAATCCACCACGATGCAATGGAAACATTTACTAACGTTCGTTACACCTTCTGTCCAAACAGTTACGAACGTTAAACTATGATTCTAAAGGAAACAGAGATATAATTTTTCCATGTAATTATATCAATAGCAAAACGATAAAAACATCTTGTGTGGGTTAAATTCTCATATGCGTTGCTACATGATACATTGTTAATAAATCGGGATAAAACGGGCAGAGATTTTCTGTCCAAAAATCATAACGCTCGTACATTTTATTCTGACGCTGAATTTCCATCTCCTAATGTCTCAACGGTTCTCATGTCAGAAATAAGATTGTCTAGGTCACGCATGCTCTGCATGGGAGGAAGAGTTAACAGGATTTCACGGATTTTGACGAATGTGGGTAAGTTTGTGGCTTCTGTCCAAAAGGTTACGAACGTTAAAATGTTACGAACGTGATAAACTTTGGTTAAGTAAACATTAAATAGGATCATTATGATGAGAACGGATAAAAGAGTGTGCAAGTCGGATGATTGCTAGCGGCGTCGTGTTCATCGTGAAAGAGCATGCATGAATGGTGGTTGTATACATTTTGACAGATTCTAGTTTCGTTTGGGCTCCTCCTCAGTGCATCCTATATATGTTGTCATGTCTTTCACACATTCAGTCTGTTTTTCTTCATTAGTAAAATACAATTTTATAGGAGTTGAATCACGTAGACAGCAGATTAAGTACAAATATTAATATGCAATAGCGCATAAATTTAGCTAAATGCTCCTCTTCATAGTTATTTTTCTAACTAACTGATGAGCTTATGGACACAGTGATTATTCTGAGGTAAATTTATTATTACAATGCAATGTTTACAAGCTTTACACGTTTTCCTCAGTTTGAAACACTGAATGAGCTTTTACATGAAACATTTCAGTAAGTTGCACTGTAGGCTCTCTTATAAAATAGCCTACCTTTTGATGTTAAATCATGTTCATTTCGTACTATAGTAGTACATAGAAAGATATAATGGGTTCACTTGCTGCTTTAACTGAGGCGCTAAAGAGATCGCGCCTGCCGCATTAAGCCTGTGCTAAACTTTCCGCGTGCTTAATCCAGACGCATACACGGACTACTTGTATTTATACTACCGAAAGTGTACGCTGGAGGTCCGCATTAAAGAGCGCCAAACCCGTATTGTTTGAATTTCGTTATGAATTCGGCATCATTTTAAAGCTTATATTTTGTTTATTAAAAAGTAACAAAGCACAAAGCTTTTTGCGATTACTGGATGGCAAGTGCGCTTCAAATAACCAACATTAAGTCCGCGCATTAACAGAACACAGCATATAGACTAAGATTCTTCTCAAAAAGAAGAAGCCATATTAGTAATGATTATGAGAACTGTTGACAATATTGCCAGTATCCACAGATAATAAATGTCTGAAGTAGCCTATATTCATTATTTTAAAAGGAACACACCGGCAGTCCTAATATGAAATAATTTTTTTTTCCCAAATACTATGTAGGCCACCATTCATGCAGCATCATATTCTGTAAATCAGGCTATGTAAATTGCAGCCTATCATAGAGAAGATAATATCCTTATCTTGTAATTGACATGAACATGGAGACTAACAGTCATCATTCATATTTCAGATTCTTAATTTTAAGAAGTGTATTCAAGAAATGATACAGCTATTCTGTAAATTAAGTTTGCTGTGGTGTTCAGAGCATATAATTAAACACATAATTATAAATTTCAAGTGTTAAAAAATAATTAGTCATAACTCTTATATCCTTTGAACCCATTCAAAGTTGCTGACTTGTTTGAAGTTGTTTTAGCATTACAAGACCGCAGGACACGGTCACAGTAGGTTATACCGGCTGCCATGATTGTCACCAGGCAGATATCAGGTTCACCCTGACCGCTGCTTAACTGACATTTATCTGCCTCAACTGCCTTCCATTTACTTCTGCAGTAAATTAATTGTCCTTTAGTTAATAAATATTCAGGGTTACTTTGCATAAAGAGTTATTGGTGCTCTATTCAGAAGAATTACTTATTTTATCTGTCCACGTTACAAATGTCATTTCATTCACGATGTATGATCTTTAAATTTGATAGTAAATGATGACAGGTTATTTTAATGTGTTATGAACTTGTTCTATTCTTTGCCAGTTTTCATGAAATGGTATTATTTTGTGTTACAGAGGCAATCTTGCAGGATTGTTTAATTTTTTTCCATCCACGTTACACATGTTATAACTTTGCACACTTGTAGGAGTTCCTTTGGCTTCTACATTTGGCAAATAAATTTGAAAAATATACCTCTGGTATTTGTTAGTAATTTTGCTGGCTTTCAGTTTATGATCATACCAGAATCAAAAATGCACCTTTAAGTTTATAGAACAGATGGCCACCCTGCCTGCATGGAAGTCCTATTACCAGTTTTGTGACCCATACACAACGCATGACTCATAACTATACCAAATTAGGAGCAAAGCAAAACATGAACTAGGATTTAACCAGAATTGTATTAAACTGAATTAGATTAAGTGCACTTTCTGCTTGAATTTACACTGTTTTTCCGTCCATGTTACATACGTTAAATTTTACATCAACTCAACTTTGATCAAAGTTTACTAGTTTACCATTGCCAGATTTATCCTGCCTTTCACACAGCTGTACCCCAGGTTTTCTCAGGATGTTAACCTGAGGACAATGGCTTTCTCCATGAAGATTGATTTTGCAGGCTATTGTCCTTGCAGTTAGGCCTAATCTGTGGAATCGCCCAGGTATGACTACTATCCTCGTTTTCCACCAAGGTTCAAAACTTATTGTTATTTCATAATAAGATCAACAGCGCATCAGACACACATAAACTCTTCAAAGCGTTCAACTCTCTCCTCTGTCCCGCTCCGCCACATCCCACTATCTCTTTAACAGCTGATGATTTAGTTAATTACTTCACAAACAAAACTACTTCCACCAGCAGTCAGTTCTCACCTAGTAACTCACAGCAAACACTCACAGATGATCATCTTCTCTCCTGTTGGTGTAATGATCAGGGGTCCCAATACTTCTGTCCATACAGTGTATGTTTTATGAGCACTAACTCACGCCGTGCTTCTGGATGGCCACGTTGGTGAGGTGCACAAACATGTTGTCCAGCTCACTGGTGCTCGGGGTGTATTTGACCGTGCAGAAACGGCAAAATCCCAGTTTGTACCTGACAACACAAAACCGTTTAGTGCAGATCAAGAGATGCCGTGGCGAGTCAAGGATTACAAAAATCTGCGAATGATCATTATTCAGTCCCACCAGGTATTCATTATTGATTTTTTTTTAATGACACAGACAGCAGCAGGTTTATTATGCTGATGTCACTTTCAGGCCTAATGCACAGATCTATTACATTGATTTCTTTACCAGCTGTTTATGTTCACTTAAGACATAAGCAACTGCATTTATGTAAAAACTCAGCAAGACAGGCATTTGGACGTTATTCTGTGTGTGTGTATGTGTGTGTGAGAGAGAGTGTGTGTGTGTTTGTGTGTGTGAGAGAGTGTGTGTGTGAGAGAGAGTGAGTGAGTGAGTGTGTGTGTGTGATAGTGAGTGAGAGTCTGTGTATGTGTGTGTGAGAGTGATTGAGTGAGTGAGTGTGTGTGTATGTGTGTGTGAGAGAGAGTGTATGTGAGAGAGAGAGTGTGTGTATGTGTGTGTGTGTGTGTGTGTGTGAGAGAGAGAGTGTGTGTATGTGTGTGTGTGAGTGTGAGTGTGTGTGTGTGTGTGTGTGTGTGCTGGCTTATTGGGCTTAACTCCTGAACATAACTCTTGTAATAACTGCAGCTTTTTTTTCTTTCA
Organism: Oxygymnocypris stewartii; assembly: GCA_003573665.1. Taxonomy (NCBI): domain Eukaryota; kingdom Metazoa; phylum Chordata; class Actinopteri; order Cypriniformes; family Cyprinidae; genus Oxygymnocypris; species Oxygymnocypris stewartii. The sequence continues at coordinate 385,587 of QVTF01023072.1, forward strand.
TGTACTTCTCATGTACTTATTATACAGTTAATGGCAAATTATGCAGGACAAAGGTAATTTTGTTGATTTTTGTTGCTTGTGTTCGCTTCACTCAGAAACAGACTTTATAATTATATAATGTTAATCAAAGCCATAGTGGTTTGATAATCACACTAAACTAGGCCTATATCATGTTCTCACAATCATGCATCATAGAATTCATTAAGAAGTATTGCTAACTGGAAAGTAACACACTTTAATATGCTCATTGGCTAAGATGTTCATAGTGTCCTAAGACTTGTTAATAGTGTGTATTCGATGTTAATAGTTACTAATACACAGCCCCGCTAGCTCGTAAAGCGCAGTCGGAAGCAATCCATGAGCATATCTTAAAACATAATTAAAGTCATTATGCAATTTCCCCATTCAAACAGTTCACTCACTCTCCCAAATGAATAGTTTTCCCTCAGGTTAACACAGTTAATGCACGTTCTCTCAGGTCTGAAAGGACTGAAATCCATTTGAATATGTGAGAATCCCCCGTCTGCGTGCGGTGATGGAGATACTCACATGTAGCACTTCAGCGGCCTGTAGCTGGTGACCAGCACATTGAGCCGCAGGTCGAACTTCTTCCCTCCGATCAGCAGCGGGTTATCGATGTACAGGGAGATGACGTAGGCCTCCTTCCCGCTGTTGGCCACCACAAACCTGTCAAAGCACAGCATCTCAGACAGAAGCCCACATCTGATCACAAAACTCAGGAGATCAGCTCACGTGGAGGTGCGGCTGTCACGAGACCATTTCTTGAGCTGAGAGAGCTTGTTGATGAGGAAGATGCCTTTGCCCTGCGCCTTCCCACACGGCTTCATGATCCACGTGCTGGACGGACTCTTGCGAAACTCCTCCACGAACAGGTTATAGTCGGCCGGCAGGATGAACGTCACCGGCACGAAATCTGTCCCGGAGTCAGAGAGAGCCGGTCACAGCACACTCAGAGCCTATCGCACATAAACAGAAGCAGCAGCGAGCTTTACCCAGGTAGAGGTGTTTCCCGTTCTCGTCCTTCTCGGCCAAGGGACTGGCCTCCTTCTCCAGCTCCTTCCTGTAGCGCTTGATGTTCTTGATCATCAGGTCCTTCCTGGTCAGCTCGTCAAGTGGTTGGGGAAGTGATTGACCATCTGGTCGTCGGACAGACGGTAGCCGGTGTCCACGCTGAACATGTTACGGATGGTCTGGATGCTCATCCTGTCACATGACGGGATCACATGAGTGCGTTAAGTTAACTGAAACTTGTATAGCACTTGCATATCATTGCTCTTTTGTTGATTTTAATTGCATGCATTTGTAAGTCGCCTCTGCTAAATGACTAAATGTGATTTTAATGCAAAATTCAAAATGGCCAATAGGTGAAAATTGGGTACCATTCGATTCATCAAATTTGTTGATGCACTATATGCGACTGGTTTGGTCTCTTGATAATCTTTTAACTTGTTGTCAGCAGTATCTGAATATGATCTGAGCCAATTTTGGTGAAAATTGGAAGAACTGTCTGCATTTTGATACACACACATATTCTCCCATGTACCCCTTCCTTATTTCAATATCTAAGTGACGAAAGTTGAAAAAGTAGTTTTTTCCAGAAAAAAAATCACGAGTGTAGACAATTTGACATGGAATCAGGGAATAAAAAATTGTATTTCTAACACTTATGGTTCAAAAGTGATTAGCGTAAACACGAGTGTGAATTTGAACTGTTGGTGGCAGTAGAGAGTTCAAGTTAGAGACTCCAAACTTGCTATGGTTATTGTTGTGACTGTTCTCTGTGTGCCAAATTTCATAACTTTCCTGCAAGCGGGTCTATGGACTCAAGAGCAGAAGAAGAGCCTTCAGTGTTTGGCCCCTAAAAATTAGCATTACATCTATAAAATTATCTCTATGATATTTTATTTTAATTATTTTAGTACACAACAATGTGAAATGTTGCCTGAGTTTTTGAAGTCTGTAAGCTTGAGTGTATTTTATTTGTAACAATGAACGCGTGTTTTATGAATTACAAAAATGAAAATTCTGCTGAACACAAAAGAAGGCATTCTGAAGAATGTTGTTGACCAAACACACTATTTTCTATACTGTGGGAGTCAATGGCTGCCGTCATCGTTTTGGTTACTTCTTTTGTGTTCAGCAGAGGTTTGGAGCGGCTTGAGAGAGAGTGAATGATGACACATCTCATCTATAACTCGGTCATGTGACTGATCCTACAGTATGCATGAGAAGATCAGACCTGGAGCAGCACACACTGTAATGTTATGATATCAGCACTAGTTTAGGTCTGCAGTGTCAGTGTGAACGGGTGAAATGAAGTCTTGCCAGTAGAAGTTCCAGTCGTCGCTGTCCGTCACCTGGATCCATCCTCTCTTCTCAAAGTTATTGATCAGCACCGATTTCTCGATGTCCGTCACCCACTTCACCTTCCCAGCCATCTCACACACACTGAAAGACACAACACAGGGTCATTACACACACACTGAAAGACACAACACAGGGTCATCACACACACACACACACACTGAAAGACACAACACAGGGTAATTACACACACTGAAAGACACAACACAGGGTCATCACACACACACACACACTGAAAGACACAACACAGGGTCATCACACTGTAACGGTTACCTTCTGTTACAAGGTTTATTTTGGGTGCTATGCTCATCCTGACCTCTAGGTGGTACCTCTAGCCTCACCCTTTTTGTATAAGACAAGAAGCAGTAGAGTAAGAAGCAGATTCTGTTTGAATCCCTCATGACTTCTTGGTTGTACAAACAATCCTGGTTGGAGAAACGTTTAGTTTGCTGCTCAACCAGGATTTTTGTTGCTCCTAATTCATGCTAATGTGGCATGTTAACGACTTTGAGGAATGGATTAACAACTTTGGTGTTCCTTTGAGTGCATGATTGCACCTGTCCAAGGATTGTACCCAAAGCTTCCCGACCTACCTCTGCAAGGATTTCTACATTGCATCTATCATTTCATCAACAGATAAGACTGTTAAACTGCTTATGAACTGCACCATTTTACAAAAACTAGCACCAAACTTCATCAGCATATGTGGACATTCCGTATTCAAAACCCTGCTCACTTATTCTGGACATTGTGTTTTGTGACTGATTGCTGGGGTAATTTATGTATTGGGGAAGCATGTAATATGGTGTTTGGGAATAATTGGCGGGGATGGTTTAATACAATTTGGAAAAAGGATGTCCCTTGTCTTTGTCATTTTGTTTAGCATTCATCAAACTTGATTACACCGTAACCTATGGGACCTCTTGCCAAAATGATTCCCCCTTAACCTGTAACGGGTCCGGTTGAAAAAGACGGGACAGTTATAACACACACACTGAAAGACACAACACAGGGTCATCACACACACACTGAAAGACACAACACAGGGTCATCATACACACACACAATGAAAGACACAACACAGGGTCATCACACACACACACACTGAAATACACAACACAGGGTCATCACACACACACACACACACACACACACTGAAAGACACAACAAGGCAAGGCAAGTTTATTTGTATAGCACATTTCATACACAGTGGTAATTCAAAGTGCTTTACATAAAAGAAAGTGAAGTAATCATTCACAGCAATAAAAACAAGGAGTTAAAAATAATAAAATAAGGAAATTTAAAATGATATAGACATTGATTTAAAATGAAATTTAAAACAGTTAAATAGAAAAGGATTATACATAAAATAATGCAGTCAGTTCGGACGTAGCACAGCGCTCATTCAACAAATGCACAGCTAAATAGATGAGTTTTGAGACCGGATTTAAATGTGGCTAATGTTTTAGCACATTTGATCTCTTCTGGAAGCTGGTTCCAGCTGCGGGCGGCATAATAGCTAAAAGCGGACTCCCCTTGTTTTGTGTGAACCCTTGGTATTTCTAACTGACTCGATCCTAATGATCTGAGTGGTCTGTTAGGTTTATATTCAGTGAGCATATCTGCCATATATTTAGGTCCTATACCATTGAGTGACTTATAAACGAGTAAAAGTACTTTAAAATCGATCCTAAATGTAACTGGAAGCCAGTGTAAGGACCTGAGGACTGGTGTGATATGCTCATATTTTCTGGTTCTAGTCAGAATCCTGGCAGCAGCGTTCTGGATGAGCTGCAGCTGTCTAATGGTCTTCTTTGGAAGGCCGGTGAGGAGACCATTACAATAATCCACCCTACTGGTGATAAAGGCATGAACAAGTTTCTCCAAGTCTTGACTGGAAACAAAACATCTAATTCTTGCAATGTTTTTGAGATGATAGTATGCTGATTTAGTTACTGCTTTGACATGACTACTAAAGCTAAGGTCTGTCTCCAGAATCACCCCAAGATTTCTGACTTGATTTTTAGTTGTTTGACCCCTAGAGTCAAGGTGTGCATTCACCTTGAGAACTTCCTCTTTGTTTCCAAATGCAATGACTTAAGTTTTCTCCTTGTTTAACTGAAGAAAGTTTTGGCACATCCAACTGTTAATTTCATCAATGCATTGGCAGAGAGAGTCAATGGGGCTATAGTCATTTGGAGATAAGGCTAGGTAGATCTGGGTATCATCAGCATAGCTGTGATAGGCAATTGTGGCAACAATTGATAGGCAACACAGGGCCATCTCACACACACTGAAAGACACAACACAGGGTCATTACACACACTGAAAGACACAACACAGGGTCATCACACACACTGAAAGATACAACATAGGGTCATCACACACACACTGAAAGACACAACACAGGGTCGTCACACACACACACACACTGAAAGACACAACACAGGGTCATCACACACACACACACACACACACACTGAAAGACACAACACAGGGTCATCACACACACTGAAAGACACAACACAGGGTCATCACACACACACTGAAAGACACAACACAGGGTCATCACACACACTGAAAGACACAACACGGGGTCATCACACACACTGAAAGAGACAACACGGGGTCATCACACACACACACACTGAAAGACACGACACAGGGTCATCACACACACACTGAAAGACACAACACAGGGTCACCACACACACACTGAAAGACACGACACAGGGTCATCACACACACACACTGAAAGACACAACACAGGGTCATCACAAACACACTGAAAGACACAACACAGGGTCATCACACACACACTGAAAGACACAACACAGGGTCATCACACACACACACTGAAAGACACGACACAGGGTCATCACACACACACTGAAATACACAACACAGGGTCATCACACATACACTGAAAGACACAACACAGGGTCATCACACACACACACACTGAAAGACACAACACAGGGTCATCACACACACACACTGAAAGACACATTCAGACACATGCTCATCACACACACACTGAAAGACACAACACAGGGTCATCACACACACACTGAAAGACACAACACAGGGTCATCACACACACACACACACACACACACACACACACACACACACACACACACACACACTGAAAGACACAACACAGGGTCATCACACACACTGAAAGACACAACACGGGGTCATCACACACACACTGAAAGAGACATTCAGACACATGCTCATCACACACACACACTGAAAGACACAACACGGGGTCATCACACACACACACTGAAAGACACAACACAGGGTCATCACACACACACACACACTGAAAGACACGACACAGGGTCATCACTCACACACACACACACACACACTGAAAGACACGACACAGGGTCATCACACACACACTGAAAGACACAACACAGGGTCATCACACACACACTGAAAGACACGACACAGGGTCATCACACACACACACTGAAAGACACAACACAGGGTCATCACACACACACTGAAAGACACGACACAGGGTCATCACACACAGACACTGAAAGACACAACACAGGGTCATCACACACACACACACTGAAAGACACAACACAGGGTCATCACACACACACTGAAAGACACGACACAGGGTCATCACACACACACACGCACACTGAAAGACACAACACAGGGTCATCACACACACACTGAAAGACACAACACAGGGTCATCACACACACACACACACACACTGAAAGACACAACACAGGGTCATCACACACACACACACACACACACACACACTGAAAGAAACATTCAGACACATGCTCATCACATATCTGCTGTTTCTTCAGGAGGACATTCGCTCAGACCAAAACATTGATTAAGAACAATCAGTGTGTCATGATCTTCTGTGTTTGACTGATTTACACACAGCTCCATGATAATAAACACCTCTGTCAGATGGATGTCCACTGAATAATGCATGCAGGGTGTTATATTTCACATTACTAACTGTTACAGTTTGTTTTCTCATGTTTTAGCTTCAAACACGTGATGATATGAATATATGTGTGCACGTGATAATTCACTGTGTCTGATAATACAGTTCCATGTGTGTTTAGAGGAAGATTTCTGTGTCAGCGTGATAAAATCACTGATTCTCAGCAAACACACATTAAACACGGTCAATGCTCGCGTGTGACAATCAAAACACGCCTGTATTGTTATTATTATTATCCTCACATGCGTGTTCAGAGTCTCGTCTGAGCAGATCTGCACACATGAATGAATTAACATCTGTAACGTTACTCACAATCACCGCTTCATCTTGAACGCTGCTTTATTCAGATGATATGACAGCATTATTCATAACAGCCATAGCCGCGCGCTTCCCTTCCGCCTCACACGAGCCGCGTCATTTCCGGAGACACTGAACTGATTAGTCAACAGCGCCGCCTGCTGGACCTTAAAACTAAATACGAAATATGTTTCGCGTAATGTAATAATAATACGTTTTTAATCAATACAATTATTGATTTTGTTTAATAATTATACTGGCATTAATATGTTGTTTTTAAAAATACAGAGAAAAATATTTGCAAAAAATAAAGCTTCTTCTTCCACTGTTTAAAAAGGGTTATAATAATTTAATATGCCTTTATTGTAGTTACAATAAATATGATATTTTATTAACCTATTAATATATTTCTGGTTGTAAAGACGGGAGTTACAACAGCAGGTGGGTTAACTCAAAATCACTGAGCGAATCCAATCAACAAAACATAATTCATAACAAAAAAAAGACACCCTTAAAAAGCAAGGGGAAACGTCATAACAGCCCCTCACACTGCTCTGGAAATGCTGCTTAAACCTCCACTCTCTTCCCATGAGAGAGCACGAGAGAACAGCAATGCATACGTCCTGGATGTTCACCTGGGCCTGAACCATGAAGCTGGTTTAGCTGGATAGACAGGTACGATTCGGTCTAGTTTGCACACAACCCTCATCACAGCGCACCTTTTAGTTTGATGACGAATAGCTGAAATATCAATCAATGCTAGAACTAATGTTGTTTGTGCGTGGTCAGATGGATTAAATCAAATAGAGATATAAATAAAATAAATAAAATGCATGCAAGTTCAGGCTAAATCAACTTGCGTACATGAGACCAGAGACATGAGATATGAGCGTAGCCACCGCTCTCGTCCATATTGATCAATTCTACGTTTTGCGTTGAAACGAACGTACACCCAATTTTCTGTCGTATGTTTGTTTTGTAAATGAGGCCCAGTAAAAGCAGGAAAACTCAGGCCCTATTTTATATATTGTCACCCAATCTACTTGGCTGATAGTTACATATGGTGGATCGTACGGGGAGACGCTGTTGAGAAAGTGTTAAAGTATGACGACTCATTTTGAAAATGCTGCTCCTTTTAAAAAACAGATTCACACCAGTGTGATTGTGAACAGCTTCACGCTGAAGTACTTTCTCTTAAAAACATTGTTTTAAAACTGGAGAACAGGCCCGGGCTGGCCATTGGGATCACCGGGACCATATGCACGGAGCCTTATTTTGAACTTCTGCATGAAGATAAACCGCTCGTAAACCTCCATTAAAGCTCATTTTATATGTGCTAAATATAGAAACCTCTCCTGCCTTATCAGAAACTGTGAAACTAAACAATTACAACACCATAAATAATGATAGCGGCATTAAAATAGATGTTATTTAACAACATATAATTTGATATGCCGAGCCTGGTAATCCCACCCAGACTCTAACAGTTAGGCCAATCTCTTAAAACGACAATATTATACTTGATAATCAATATCTTACCTTTACAGCCATGAAGACATTTTAAAGCCTTAGTTAATTCTCAACTCTACAGCTGGGCAAAATTCACTTTAAAGGTTTGCTCTTCATTCATGAAGACGACGTGAATAAATGTGTCTCTTGTCAATAAAATAAAGACTCTTTAAGATGAAAATGACATGAAATTACCGTTATAACGTGGGGGCAGTCGTGGCCTAATGGATAGAGCGTTGGACTTGTAACCCGGGGTTGTGGGTTTGAATCTCAGCTCCGGCTGGAATTGTCCATGACTGAGGTGAGACCCTTGAGCAAGGCACCAAACCCCCGACTGCTCCCCGGGCGCCGCAGCTCCAGGTGTGTGTGCGCACTTGGATGGGTTAAATGCAGAGAACACATTTCACTGCTGGTAATACTCTGTATAATTGTGTATGTGACAAATAAAGCTCATCTGATAACCAGGAGATGGCAGCAGAGGAGCACTCATTGGCATTCAAGTTTTGTTTAGATAAATGTTCATAAAACATGATATCCAATCAGCTTACATCATCTTTTGCGGTCAAAACGGACCTCGTCACTTAATAGCATGAAGAGTAAATGTTAACATGGACAGTACATTGAGATCGATTCATACTCTCTTCAATAAAGACACTCTCTCTGAGTTATTGTTTTCATGTTTAAGCTACGAGCAAGAACGCGGCAAGAATTTCCCTGAATATCCAAACGATGGCATATGTCACATTCATTTTATTTAATCAAAAAAGGTAATATTAAGTGAACATTTTACATGTAGTCTGTTCCACGCGTCCATCTAATGGTTTCGAAGTCAGAAGCAACAGTCAAATGACTGACCTGTTCAGGGCAAGAGCAGGTCAGTTTCATCTGTAGTTTCATCTTTATTAACCTAGTTGAGTATTAAACTACTAGCATGCTGTTAGGCTATCAGTGTCACCCCATTATTATCATTAGTCAGAATACTGTGCTAAAGGACATCATTATTGATTGTAACATTACATTAATAACTTTAGCAGACATATATTCACATGGATTTATTGCATAGGAAAGAAAGGAGCTATAGCAGACAGCAACACAAAAATACCACAGCCTAATAATGCAATAGTGTGGTCAGTATTAGGATTCTTCAATAAAGATATTGTACTAATTTTGACATTTAGGCACTTTAGAAAATGTGTTTTAAAATATAGGTTTGTTGAATCTAGGGTATTTAGTCATTTTAAGATAAATAACATTCGTGCCAATAAATTGCAATGTTTTGCAACACAGTACTATTCATAAGAAGTGACAGGTACAATAAAAAAGGGGGGGGGGGGGCAGAGAAAAAGGGAAGGTGTAGTTCAAGAGACAACCTATAATTATTTCCCACGGCCCCAGACTAAGGATTTAGATAATTGTATGTGATGGCCACACAAATAATAGGGTTGTCTGTGGTTTCAAAATTTTGTTGTGGGTTTATAGTTGCCAAAAATTCTACCTTTTTTACCCCTAATAGATAAATATTAGTACCTTAGAGTAGTAATTCCTATGTATGGAAGCAGGAACTGTATAAAGAGAGCAGCATGCCAAACAAATAGACAGTCAGTACAGCAGAATTTGCTGGAGTGTGTAGTTTCCATCCCGTGGACTTACCTCTCCAGTCTCACCTATGCAAACAATTGAATCATCACTTGGACTACACTGGTGGACACTCACATTGAGATATTTCAGCAAACTAGGACTCTTTGACTGTTTAATGGTGTGGTGAAATGGACGGTATGCTTTTAATGACCTTTATTGTGTTATTTTAAAGTCTGATGTGAATATGAGACATTCTCATATTGTCTGACATTTGTCGCATGGCTGGCCCGAATCGGTGACCGGCTGGGTGAGAGTATGATAGGGACAGAACACACACAGAAACTTATAGATGCATACTACAGTAGAAAAAAACTATATTTACAAAATATGATTTAGATAAGCAACATTATACGGCCATGAAGTTTTGCCGCATATCAATTTCAATACGATTGCAATGTGACACTGATTTTATTTTAATAAACAAGAATATAAAGTTAAGTGACTTAGATTTTAGACAAAATATTGACTGTATTTGCTCATTTTGATCAAAGCCACAGCAGAACTTTTGTGTGTCTCTGAGCAACACACAGCGGTGTTTCGTTACTGAATCCGTGTTTTTGGATGAATCGAGTCAATGACTCAGTGGTTCATTCATAAGGACAGTCAATTGACTCATTTCTGAATGAATCGGTTGTATTAATGAATAAATGACTCATTCATTAAAACAGACCCTTGCCGCCACCTACAGGTGGTTTAGTCATATTGAAAAGTATCATTGCATTTTTTCAACATTTATTTGTATGTTTAAAAAATATGTAAAACATTAATCTTATAAAATTATTTATGCATTTTAAATTTCGCAGTGTAAATGCAATTATGGCACCTGCTTCATCAAACTCTCTGTGTAAATGCATCTAATACACTTCAGAAGCAGCTTCTGTTTCCTCAGCAGTGGAAAGATAGAGTTTGTTAATACTAATTTCATTTGAATGGTAACAACTCTACAGTTTCTTATTTTGCTATCTAAATTAACTGAAACAAAGTAAGAGTTTGATGTGAAAGATGACACGTTTAAAAAGCTTAGGGGGGGAAAATGACAATTTATAAACATAGTGGGAAATTGCATCTGTTTTGTTACATAAAGCAACATAACTAACATATTAAGTTAACTATTTCTTTCTCTTTCCAGTCACAGAGCACTTTATTTTGAGAGTTGAGTGAGAGAAAATCTGTAACTTAGTCCAGAATGAGAGAATTGTAATGTTTAATAATTAATTGTATTATGTAAATAATTTTTGCATTGAAATTTGCATAGATTTTTGTTTGTATATGCTGTCATAGTTCTTAAAAGGAAAACCGGAATCGGCAAAAATCGGTATCGGCCAAGAAAATTGCAACCGGTGGATCTCTACTACAAATCTCACAAAGTACAATCTGACCCCATTTTAAATCTTGTCACCCAACCTACTTGGCTGATTACAACATAACCTCACAGCTCAAATTAACTTAGCATGTAGACTAGTCCTTTTGGCGCCTCTTCCTTCCTCCCTCCCGGTCTGAGGCCAGGTGCAGCCACCTTTTCATCACGTTTTCAATTTCATTGTCTGTTGCCGTCGATGAAAAGACATTCTTTCGGACAGCATCTAATGAACACAAGTATAACAATTAAAGAGATTAACTAGAGAAACAACAAGAACTGACAAAAGAGAAACAACAACTACAACTTACTTCACCACCTTAGATGATTAAACAGCTCCAAACTTTGGTTAAACAGCTCCAAAAACAGCGTTACCAGCTTCACTTTTTACTAACCACACTGACTTTATGTCAACTATTAGGAATTGACAGTTTTCATATATTAAGAAATAGGAGAGTATAATTACTATATTGTATTAATGTGTATTCACATGAGTTACATTCACACAAGTTATGTTTCTGCAACACAAAGTATTTAAGTTTTGTTTACGAGGAAAACTGTTGGTATTAGGGGTGCATGTTGGTCACAAATTAGTTGAGTAAAAAATGTTTGAGAGATTCAAGGCTATCAGTTTCCACACAATGTAAACAAATATTGCCTTGGCTTAACTCAAATACTTTGTGTAGCAAAAAGATAACTAAACTGAGTGAAAGTAACTCAGGTGAATGCACATTGGTATAAGAGTAAATATACAACTCTTTACTCTTTACAGTAATCTACAGTGTGCTACTGCACAATGGGCGCGGGCTGCTCCTGCTCTGCATATGCACTGCTTTTGCGCTGCTTCAGCTCTGCTAACGCATCAAGTGTGAAAGAGACATAAACCTGTTCATTCTCAATAAGAACTTAACATATTAAGGCCAAACTGGTTATAAGTGAAGCTGATAATGCTGCTTGTGGAGATGTTTAATCATCCTCTGCTTAAATCTTGAGAGATTTCATGTCTTTATTTTCAGTTGACTTCAACTCAGTATCTGAATTCACTCATGTGAATTCCAACTAATTTATGGAATAGAAAATGGCGATAAAAGGGGCAATTTTGAGTGTGAACACATATAAGCATGAGTGCTATTAATTCACTGCATTGCAAAAACAAATTCTGTGTAAATTAGCAGTATTTAACTGGCACCAGCTTCACCTACAAGGCACTGTTTATTTATAGATTTTTACTGTATTTAGGATTACAGTGTAGTAAAAAATTTCATGTAAATGAACAGTAAAATACTGGCAGCACATTTGCCTGTAGTTTACTGCTATTTTACCTACTTTACAGAATGTTACTGTAATGCACTAAAATAAATTATTCATTTGCAGAAACCAACTGCCTTAAATTGGCCTGCTATAATTTATTTTTATTCAACTTTTACATGCGAGTCTAATAAAAAAATATATTAAAAAATTGACTCAATTAAGCAAAACCATTGAAAGTAGAAGCTATTTTTAACTCAAATCTTTTAAATGAACTATTAAATAAAGCCACATGCAGCAGAATATCAGTGTTTCTCTGCTCATCTTTGACTTAAACATAGACTCTACTCTTCAGCACAGTGGTAACCCACAAATCTCAGACAAACAAACCCTTTAAATCCAAACTAAACATTAAACGATCTCCCCTATAGCACTATAAGCACAAACACACAAAATAACATTTGATTTCAGGATTTACTCTCCTTTAATTGAGTTCACATGTTTTTACTATTAAGTGCAATGTGATTTCACAGTAATTTTACAGTAAACTACTGGCAGCAGCTTTGCCAACACAACACTGTTTTTCTACAGTTTGCTTGCTGTAAACTTAATTTACAGTTTATAACTGTTAAAACACATTTTGCTGATGTGTCTTTTTATCTTACACCTTTAGCCCCTCACTGAAAGAAAATCTCTCGATCTCAGCATACATTGACAAGAATCAGCACATGAACCTCAACAATGGTGATAAAATTATTTATGCTGCTCACGAGTGAGTTTTGTCCTGTGCTGGTACTATTGTGTTATTTTGCTTTATAGTATGTTATTCACTCAATATGTTTGCTTTATAGTATGTTATTCACTCAATATGATGTTGTTTTACTTAAAAATGATGTATGTGAACTTAAATTAGTGAACTTAAATAACCATATGAACTTTGGCAGACGTCCCAGAATATGACAAAAACATGTAAGCAGTTTTGATGTATGTCTCCTGGGAACACTGCCAAAGTCCTTGTTTGTAAGGGAGAGGACTAACTGTCAGTTTAAAAGGGGGGCTGATCGTCTTTTATAAAAAAAGGACTGATTAGACTATATGCCACAATTAGAGCTGACCAGGTGTGGTAATAAATTATTGATGGCAAACCAGACAAGCATAGCCAATTAAAAACCGGAACTCCCATGTTTGGGCAGTGCAACAGGTATAAAATGAGTATGCAGGACAGACAGAGATTCAGATGCGGTAGCTGCAGTGACCGTATCTCGGCTTTGTTAATCTGTTAATAAAGTCTAATTTTGACATCTGGAACGCTGCTTCTCGAGCCTCATTGACTGAAAATGGAAGGAATCCATCTCTTGCTCTCTTTGAGCCACGACATAAAATTGGCGACCACGAAGGGACTGGATTGAGGTCCGGAGTCCTGAGAGCCGTCGTGGGCGGAGGGCCTGGCTGACACGCAAACAAACAAAACAAAAGGCGCCTAAAGGTAAGCAATTTTTTGCTTAAATTGGAGATAAAAGATTGTTTGCGTGATTGGCTAAGGTCACGCCTGGGATGGTAATCTGAGACAGGGCTTCACCAATAAAAGAATCTAAGACATTGAATTGGAATTAAATTAATGAAAAGTAAATGAAGAGGCAAGTATGATTTAAGGAGTTCCAGATTTCAAAAGTCGCGCATGCGGAAGATAGATTATAGGCATAAAAGAAGTGTTGCCTAAGAGGGGCAAAAAATCCCGTGCATGCGACTTCCAGAGGTGGGGCCGCCAAGGAAAATCAGGGAGCTGCTTGTGGTTGGATAAGTGTGGCCTTGATGGGTTCCCGCTTTGGAAAGGTTGCATGAGCACGGTATCTGCAGACTGGTGCCTAAGTGAAAGGCATGAGAAGTGTATTGCGCATAGCCTAAGTGAAGGGCTTAAGAAGTGTGTTGCCTAAGTGAAAAGGCACAAAATCCTGTGCAGGCAGCTTCCAAAAGTGGGGGCGCCCAGGAAATCAGGGAGCTGCTCGAAGGTTGGTTGAGTGTGGCCCGGATGGGGTCCCACTTTGGAAAGGATTGCTTGAACAGGGGTCTGCAGACTGGAAAGAGTTAAATTGTTAGTCTTTTGTCTGTCTGTCCACTATGTGTGTGTGTTGAGGCAATTGAAGCAGTGCATGGTTGGCTTAATCATTAACCGTGCTGGCTGCTTTGCGCTGTGTTGGATGTGTGATGTTAAATGTTTTTTGGCTTAACTGGAATGAAAAAACAATACCTATAAAGATAAATACATTGAATTGAGAATAAAGAGTTTATTAAGAGCCATATAAGAGTTGAAAAAACGAAGAATATAATATATATAAGAATAGAAATTGGCTTTGTCGGCTATTTGGACATCATCCAAGTTGCCGACGTTGTGATCCAAATTATGAAACTGAATTATTGATAAAGAAAAAGATAAAAACTGATTGATTTTACATTCTCAAACAGAGATCAAAGCCTGTTGGTATTTTTTCTCTATTGGTCTGTGTGTGTGTGTGTGTGTGTGTGTGTGAGAGAGAGAGAGAGAAGGGGTGGGCCCACTGTGTCTCTGTGTGTGCGTGTGTGCATGCGTGTGTGTGTGCGAGCGAGTGTGTGTGCGAGCCACTGTGTGTGTGTGAGCGAATGTGTGTGGGAGTAAACACTGCTGGCAGTGAAGGTCAGATACAGGAGAGGGAGAGAAAAGGATGAAAATCTCATCCAAAGTAGAGTAAAATGTACAAAGTTGATGAATATTATGGTAATCCAAATGAATGGAGCAATGAGAAAGATTATCAGAATTATTAACTAGAAAACACATTGGTATTATTTTAAAATATTTGAGAAAGTCTAACCAAATTCTATAAAAAGTGATAAGTCCTCTGCCCAGCAAAAATCCAGGTGGAAATCAGGGGTCGGATACTTTTAGTGATCCTCGTCTGATGAGCCTGGTGAAGATTAACAAGTAATTAAAGGGCTGGGATTAGAGAGGTAAATCACTGAAGGAAACAATAATAGTAATAATAATTAATTATATTAAACAGGTAATAAATCTGGCTTTCAAAGATGAAAGCTTGGCAGCTGTAAATCCAGCCTGTAATGAAACAATAAGGGAACTCTCAGGAAGGTGGGCAGAGAGAACAAAGAAATAGGCTACTAAGTGGCCGGCAGTGGGAACATTTTAATGTGGCAATGTGTAAATAAATGGAAGTTTTGATTAAAAATTACAAGACCAATGACACCTCCAAAAAGAGAAAAGAAAAAAGAGAACGAGAATTAGGGGTATTAACCCTGTTCAAACAATATGGAATTAAATTAATAAAATTGGAAAAACAAGAAAGAGAGAATAAAAACAATGAAACAAAAGAAGAGAGGCCACCTCCATATGCTCCTTCCTGTGATCAAGCCATTAACCAAATGCCTGTAGTACAGGGAAAAATAGATTTAAAGGGGCCAATAGAATTTGAGGGATACCTACATGATGAAAATACAGATGTTGAAAAAGAGCAGAGCTGCACAAGAGAAGTAAGAGGGAGAGTAGGCAGTAGGGAAAAACACACACTCACACAGCCATGAGGGAGGGGCTGGAGCAACCGAGGGAGAGGCTGAGAACATCCACACCACTGTCACAGCCAAGAGAGAGAGAGAGAGAGAGAGAGAACAGCCCACAAGGAGGAGCCAAGGATGGAAAGAAAGAGGGCTGATGTCTGCAGAGAGGAGGAGAAAACAGATGAGCCACCCACATATCATTCTCTTTCAGAAATGCTCGAAAACTTGGCAGGCCGCCACAGACATATGACATCAGGTTGTTAAGGCGTGGAAAACTATCAAGCCGAAGAGCCTGAGGAAACACCTGAAGGAAGTATGTCACCTGCTGACTCCATCCAGGAAGTGCTGGATGAAATGGAGGAAAGGTGCAACAAAACAAGAGAGGATCTCAAACAAGCTGTCCACATGACAAGAGAAGAGTTTGAACAGACTGTGAACTCACTGCATCAAGAGCTGGAGGAACTGATTGACAAACGTAAACCAATGCAGTCACACCCAAGCCCACATGATTATGATCAGCGAAAACAATACAAACAAGTAGCTGGGACATTGGTCATGCAAGATATAGAACATCCAGATGACCGGTTACAAGTTCATAAAATACAGAGACAAAGAGGGAGGGAGGAACACAGATCAACCAGGGCGTCAAGAGAAGCTGAAGCACCAAGATTTGAATGCCCAATCCTCATCAAGCAAGGACACGCCCAATATATACCTTGGGCCGGCCAAGATCTGGACATTTTGGTTTCCCGCCTTCCAGACATACATGAAGGTGCTGGGAAATGGATCAGAACATTCAAAGAAGAAACAGTTGGAAAACTTCTGGCCCTGGGTGATATCAAAGCCCTGCTTGCAAAGTGCCTGGGAGCCTCCAAGATGAATGACATCCTCAAGCAGTCTAGCCTCCTTCAAGCAGTGGATAGGCCTCAGGCAGATGGAATCTCCTTTGACAAGCATCGACATAACATCTGGTTGACATTGAGGGCTGAATACCCAATGCAAACAGACCCAGGGTTCCTGAAGGGGGAACCAATGGAGGAAACTGAGAACCCCATCACCTACATCCAGAAACAACTAAGACGTTGGAAAGAGGAACTGGAAAGGGATCCAGAACAAGATAAATTATTGACAGCACTCTTCAGAACCGCCATTGTGGAAGCCATGCCTTCAACAGTGAAAGTAAAACTGGAAGATGTGGTAGGACTGAATTCCAAGTCACACAAAGAGTTCAGAGACCATGTGGTCCATGCTGTGGAACAATACAGAAGACAACAGTTAAAGGTAAAAAATCAAGAAAAAGAGCTACAAAGAAAACTGAACCAGATGCAGCTCGAGGAGCTGTTAAATAAGAAGAAAAAGGTCCAAGCAGTGCAGAAGGAAGACTAGTCAGCAGTAATGGCACCTGTCAATACTTCAGTGCTTGTCAATCCACCAGCACCAATGAATGTGAATGCACCACAAGGACCAGCACCAGTTGTCATCTATCTCAAGCCAGAGCAGCCAAATAACAGGAACTGGAATAGACAACAACAACGAGGACGACGCGGCAGAGGAAGATTTAGCAACAATCAACAGAGAGTTGGTGGCTCACCAAGAGTGTGCTGGGGATGCAATCAGCTGGGACACAACAGAAGAGATTGCCCCATCAACCCTTGGCAGAACAACCAACAAATGGCTCCAGAAGTCAATTATGGCCAACAACAAGTGCAAGCCCAAGCTCTAGGCCCTGTTAACCCATGGCGTGGGCCTGACCAAGGATACTAGGGCTGCCCAGAGAATCCTACGGGGAGGAATCAGCTTCCAATGATATCGTGTGATGCTGATCAAGAACCAATGCTGCAAGTTAATATCGAAGGAAAACCCATTACTCTGATGCTCGACACAGGGGCCAGCTTTTCGTGTTTAAATCCAAGATATGCCTCGCACCTCCCCATGTCTGGGAAATATATAAAGACAGTAGGATTCTCGGGGGTAACTCAGCTACTTCCTATGACGGCCCCTGTGAGCATAAGTCTGAAAGACACTGAAATAAGAATACCAATTTTAGTTTCAGAACATACACTTGACAATTTGTTGGGCAGAGATGCCATATGTAAACTAAAAATGCAAATATGGTGTACCCCTGATGGAATTTATGTGGATGATAAAGCAATTAGACAAATTAATGTCTCAACATTGCAACAAACACAAGAACCATGTGCTAACATATATTGGTTAGGAGAGCTAAAAGAAGATGTGGAAAAGACAATTAGCAAATGGGGAAGATACATAAGAGAACAGCTTTGTGAGCCAAGCCTACCAAAAACTGAATTTCATTGTACAATGAAGTATGATGAAAACAAAGACTCTGAACTTGAAAAAAGATGGTTAGCAAACACAAAAGGGCAGAAAATCACTATGATGTCACAATACATAGTAGTAGGACTAGAAGGAGCAGCTCTGCAGGTAGATAGGGAAAAATTCATTGATGAGTGGTTTGAAATACCAAACTCAGTTCCACATGTTACCTTATATGTAAGCAAAAACTTTACTTCTAAAGACGTGGGCCCCATGGTGCAAAAAGCAGAACAATGCAAGTGGGAAGCCACAGAAAATCCTCTAATCTTCCAATCAGCAGATAAAGGGTATCTCAAAATTTTGTGTGCTACCCCAATGTTGGGGGTTCCCAGAATGGTGATAAATACAAAAATTGATCCAAAAGTCAATGAACATCAGACAAAGCAAGCTGAATTGTTAAAAGAAATGGAAAAACAAGTACCAATGGAATTATGGTCTCAACATGACACAGATGTGGGGTTGGTAAAATCAGCCAATACAGTTAGAATAGCACTCAAATCAGGAGCTAAAATACCAAAGAAGATGCAATACCCTTTGAAGCCAGAAGCGGAAAAGGGAATCAAGAAAACAATTGAGGGATTAGTGAAAGCAGGAGTACTTATTGAAAGTACTAGTTATTGTAACACCCCAATATTGCCAGTAGCTAAGGCAGACAACTCAAAATGGCGCTTGGTGCATGATTTGAGAGCAGTGAATGAGGTTGTGGAAGATTGGCCTGCTGAAGTACCAAACCCGCATACGTTGCTAACCAATGTTCCATCTACTGCTAATTATTTTACTGTGATTGATCTCTGCTCAGCTTTTTTCAGTGTTCCCCTAGCTGAGGAGAGCCAACCATTGTTTGCATTCACCTACCAAGGTAAAAAACTCACATACACGAGAAGGCCTCAGGGCTTCAAACATTCACCTCATGTGTTTAATCAAGTTCTAAAAGAAGACTTAAGTGATCTTAGGCTGGACAGTACATTGATGCAATATGTAGATGATTTATTGATTTGTTCAATGACTTTGGAACAATATCATCAAGATTCAATTAAAGTACTCAATAAATTAGCTAAGGGGGGACATAAGGCCTCAAAAGAGAAACTGCAATATTGCTTACCACAAGTTTAATATTTAGGATGCACAATTTCACATGGGATGAAAGCTGTATCACCCAGTCAATTGGAGGGCATCAGCAAAGCGCCCCAACCACAAACAGTGGGACAAATGATGACTTTTTTGGGGATAACAGGTTTTAGTGCAGAATGGATTGAAGATTATGCGATCAAAACAGCTCCACTAAGGGCACTAATGAAACAAGTGGGCCATCAAAATCTTAGTGCATCATTGACATGGACTGCTGAGGCATTAATATCATTTGAATCATTGAAAAAAGAGTTACAGAGTGCTCCTGCTTTGGCCACTCCCACTTATGACAAAACATTTCATTTGTATGTTGCAAACAGAAAAGATGGCTATGCATCTGCAGTGCTGATGCAGGCAACTTGTAGTGTAAGGAAAAAACAACCAATTGCTTATTATAGCACAAAACTGGATAATGTATCTGAGGGATACCCACCATGTTACCAACAGGGGTTAGCTGAAGTGTATTTTGCATATGAAAAAGCCTCCACAATAACTATGGGCTACCCAGTTACAATCTATACTCATCACAAAGTAACAGAGCTATTGGAACAAGGGAAGTTTGTTCTGACTCCCTCTAGATGTATAGCATACTCAACCTTGCTAACTTTTTCAGACATTACAATCAAAAAATGCACAACAGTTAATCCAGCCAATTTCATACCGTTGCAGGATGAAGGTACACCACATGAATGCATAGCTGATTCCTTAGCCTTTACCAGATTGAGACCAGATCTAGAATCAACACCAATTCCTGATGTACATGATGAATATTTTGTGGATGGTTCATGTTTTAGAGACCATTTGGGTAATCATGCTGGATTCGCAATTGTAAAATGTGCTGATGATGATTTTGTTCCAGTGGTGGTGCAGCATTGTGAGCAACCATGCTCAGCACAACTGGCGGAATTGAAGGCTCTCACTGAAGCCTGTAAACTGGCTAAAGACTAAACTGTAAATATTTACAGTGATTCTGCATATGCACATGGTGTATGCCACCTCTTTGGAGCAGTCTGGAAGCAAAGAGGTTTTAAGAAAAGTGATGGCACGCCTATCCAGCATGGTGACCAGATAATTGAGTTAATATCAGCCATGATGCATCCCAAAAAGTTGGCCATTATCAAATGTCAAGCACACAAAAAAGGCAAGGATTTTTTGATTAAGGGCAATAATGCAGCTGATCAATATGCTAAACAAGCCTCTGGCTGTACAACAGCAATAATGGCTCCCTCAGTTCTGATTCAACCTCAGCCTCAATTGGCAGACGTTGCGCGAATACAACAACAAGCCACACCATATGAAATTAGTGTGTGACAGCATAGAGGAGCAACACGAGATGCAAATGGACTTTGGCGTTCTCACGAAGGCCACATGATTGCTCCAACACCATTGCTTACAATCCTGATCTCTGACGCGCATGGTTTTGACCATTGTGCGAGGGGAGAAGTGATTAGAAAAATAAAGCATCAAGGTTATTGGTCACCTTATTTACAGGCAATGGTGGACGAGTATTTATCTGAATGTGAAGTTTGTGCCCAAAATAATGTCAGAAAAGGAATATCTGCTCCAATTGGTCATATACCAGTCCCAGAAGGACCATTCAAACATCTAGTCATGGACTATGCAGACATGATAAGAACTGTTAGAGGGAAAAGATACTTGTTGGTAATAATCGACAGGTTCAGTAGATGGGTGGAAGCAGTTCCATCAGCAGATCAAGGAGCCCAGACAGTGATTAAATTTCTAACAAGAGAAGTAATTCCCAGATTTGGTATCCCATCCCAAATCAGCTCAGACAATGGATCAGCTTTCATTCAAAGAACAGTAAAGACAGTAATACAACAATTGAGGATAAAACAAAGGCTAGGCTGTGTCTACCACCCCCAGTCGCAAGGCCTCGTCGAACGGGTTAACGGGACTCTCAAAGCAAAATTGAACAAAATTTGCGCTGATACGAAGTTGAATTGGGTAGATGCTTTGCCTCTGGCATTAATGAGCTACCGTATGCAAACCAATAGAATAACAAATTTGACACCACATGAAATGTTGACAGGCAGACCAATGCCAGTCCCATATTTGAGGGGCCCATATGAAGGACCGCCTCTTGAACAGTTGCAGATGTAATTAAGAGCATACATGAAACAGTTAACAGCTATTCATGAAGCCATTAATGCCCAAGAGCAAAGCAGAGGTCCCAGGGAGGAAGTGGAAACACCTGGCGCTATTCAACCTGGAGATCAAGTATACTTGAGGGTATTTAGGCGAAGGTGGAATGAGCCAAGAAGAGAAGGCCCATATACCGTTGTAAGAGCAACCCCTACAGCAGTACAGGTAGAGGGAAGTACAACTTGGTACCACTTAAATCATTTTACCAGAGTACCCAGGTTATGACCCCGAGGGCGAGAAGAGCAACCAGAAATCGATGAAGAAGGAGATGAACAGATAGAGCCCCCAGAAAGGGAACAGAGCCCTGAAATCCATGAGTCTGAGGAAAGTAACATTGCTGCACCTCATTTTAGGGAAACAGAGCACGCTGAAGCAGGAGAACCATCTGAAGATGAAATACTGCCTGCAGAAACAGAACAGGACGATCAGGGAGGGACTGATCCTGGTCCTAGTGCTGATATACCTGATACGACGATTGCCCAAGGTTCGGGGCAACCCACAGGGTCCCCTGAACCAAGACCATCAACTAGTGCCCAGTCCAGATATCAAGCTGATGAATTCCTCACACTCGACCCAGCCACCATTGCTTATCTATTCCATTAATGTGACTGATCAAACACCAGGTATTTATGCAAACATACATGTCAGAAAGAGGTCAGCAGGCTGGACATATGATGATGAGAATGATACCCTAATCTATGACATGGAATCCTACTTACAAAAATAAGGGCTGTTAGATGCAGCACATCACAATGACTGGTTAAAATGGGCAGAATATACTGCAAAAGAAGCTGGAATGTTTAGTTGTGTGCTTTGTTTGCATACCCTCTTAAGAAACTTGTAGTTGTGCCAAACCCATTTGATTACATGCACTGTGGTAGATTTTACTCACAATATTGTGAAAATATCACTGGAAAGGTATACCCCTATTGTCCAGCAGAATGTTTAACTATGCTAGGGAACAAGAATTTCCACCGATTCTACAGACAGCAAGGGTGGGGGGATGAATGTAAGCGAATGGACATAAAAATTGATGCCACGAGAAGAGAAACCCCTGTAGCCTATGTAATTGATCGCACATTGGAATTTGAGTGTTTCAACAAATCAGAAAGAAAACATGACATGGGGAAATTTAAAGGGAATTGTGTTATAATTTGGCACCTGGATCAAAATATGTATTATGACTCGAGAGTGATCAAATCATTTAGTCTGATATATGCAACAGCCACTATATCAACAAATATGTCAATAATACAAGTTAAGGACAATTGCACGAAAGCAAATATTAGTTTTCCCCTAATTAGAACTATGAAAGATCAATTAGAAGCAGTGGCAGACTACTATTGGGTATGTGGGGGGAAAAGATTAAGGGCAACATTGCCAAAAGACTGGAAAGGCATGTGTACGAGAGTAAGAATGCTACAAGAGATAACGTTGATTGAAGGAGACCTAGATGAAGTTAAAAAGCCTCAGCCAAAGAGAAACAGGGCCAAAAGAGCATATGAAAAAGATCCAAATGTATACTTAGATATCATAGGCAAACCAAGAGGAATCCCAGAGAAATATAAAGCAAGAAATGAGATAAAGTCTGGATTTGAGTCTATATGGATATGGATAACCCCAAATAAAAACTTAGAATGGATCAATTATATCTACTATAATCAGCAGAGATTCATTAATTATACTGATGATGCTTTAGATGCTCTGGGAAAGCAGTTGGGTCCCACTAGCAAAATGGCATGGCAAAACAGACAAGCTCTAAATTGGCTCCTGGCTGAAAAAGGAGGAGTATGTGTAATGTTTGGTTCTGACTGTTGTACTTATATTCCAAACAATACAGCCCCATATGGATCATTCACCAAAGCAATGGGGAAACTGAAAAACCTGAGAGGAGGTGACCAAGAATGCTGGAGCAGACATGCATACCTGGGATTGGTTTAATTCACTTTTTGGGTCTTGGGGACAATGGTTAACCAAAGTAAGCATTATAATTGGCGTTGTTGTTGTTGTGTTCTTTTGTTGTTCTGTTGTATTGTGCCTTTCATCAGATCAATGCTGGCCACTGCTGCAGCCAAACAGATGATTTATGTGTCGGTGAGACCAACTGGAATTGACGTTGCATGTACCAACATGTATACAGCAGGACCTGGACTGGATGAACTGGATGAATTTGTGTAAAACATTCTTGACAGAGTGGTAGGGAAGGGGTGCCTTTTATTTTCATTCATTGTTTTTATCTTGTATTGTAATTTTTGATAGAAAGGGAGTTAATATCTTAATTGTATTTTCTTTTCATATTATGTAGTAGCATTAGAATATTTGGATAGAGTAGGAAGGAAGTTAGAATATTTTTATGTATTTTATTTTGGCATATACCCCTTCCTGAAGTCATTTGTTTTGAAATCTTTATCTTTGAATCATTTATTCTGAAATCATATATTACATTACATTACTTTGTTTTTTCTAATTTTGATATTTGATAAGTATAATCATTTGACCAATCATTCATATACTCTACATAACCATGACAACCATGGGCAAGGCTATAAGACATGCACATGCTTTAAAACACATTGCTGATTTGTTTTAAACCATGGGCAAGGCTATAAGACATGCACATGCTTTAAAACACATTGCTGATTTGTTTTGAGTGATTGTGGACCCCCAAGAATGTATAGGTAGGGAAGTAGATTCTTTTACTCTTCTCTAGTCAATGGTGAGAGGAGATGTTTGGATCTGACTTCCACTGGAGTGCAGCAACATAAAAAATCCATTTGTTAAGAGAAAAGATAATGGAGAACCTTTATTGGTTCATAGAAGGATAGAAGGCTGGGTGGACTTGTGGTGTTGCACTCTGGGCAAGGGATATTAGTGGTGAGACTTCGTAAAGTCTCAGAGGGGGGAATATATTGTGTTATTTTGCTTTATAGTATGTTATTCACTCAATATGTTTGCTTTATAGTATGTTATTCACTCAATATGATGTTGTTTTACTTAAAAATGATGTATGTGCATGAAAGCAATCCATAAACTGATCAATATATTGGAAATACTAAAAAACTATTAGTGAACTTAAATAACCATATGAACTTTGGCAGACGTCCCAGAATATGACAAAAACATGTAAGCAGTTTTGATGTATGTCTCCTGGGAACACTGCCAAAGTCCTTGTTTGTAAGGGAGAGGACTAACTGTCAGTTTAAAAGGGGGGCTGATCGTCTTTTATAAAAAAAGGACTGATTAGACTATATGCCACAATTAGAGCTGACCAGGTGTGGTTATAAATTATTGGTGACAAACCAGACAAGCATAGCCAATTAAAAACCAGAACTCCCATGTTTGGGCAGTGCAACAGGTATAAAATGAGTATGCAGGACAGACAGAGATTCAGATGCGGTAGCTGCAGTGACCGTATCTCGGCTTTGTTAATCTGTTAATAAAGTCTAATTTTGACATCTGAAACTCTGCTTCTCAAGCCTCATTGACTAAAAATGGAAGGAATCCATCTCTTGCTCTCTTTGAGCCACGACAGTACCCATCATGCATTGCGACTTAAAACCTTTAATGGTACCATTATTGTGATTCACACACACACATATATATATATATATATATATATATACACTCACTGGCCAATTTATTAGGCACACCTGTTTAATTGCTTGGTAACACAAATTGCTAATCAGCTAATCACATGGCAGCAACTCAATGCATTTAAGCATCTAGATGTGGTGAAAATGACTTGCTGAAGTTCAAACCAAGCATCAGAATGGGGAAGAAAGGGGATTTAAGTGACTTTGAACGTAGAATGGTTGTTGGTGTCAGATGGGCTGGTCTGAGTATTTCAAACTGCTGATCTACTGGGATTTTCATGCACAACCATCTCTAGTGTTTACAGAGAATGGCCCGAAAAAGCAAATATCCAATAACTGTTATGTGGATGAAAATACCTTGTTGATGTCAGAGGAGAATGGGCAGACTGGTTAGAGATGATAGAAAGGCAACAGTATCTCAAATAACCACTCGTTAAAACCAAGGTATGCAGAATACCATCTCTGAACGCACAACATGTCGAACCCTGAAGCAGATGGTCTACAGCAGCAGAAGACCACACCGGGTGCCGCTCCTGTCAGCTAAGAACAGGAAACGGAGGCTACAATTCACACAGACTCACCAAAATTGGACCATAGAAGATTGGAAAAACGTTGCCTGGTCTGATGAGTCTCGATTCCTGCTGCGACATTCAGATGGTAGGGTCAGAATTTGGCGTAAAGAACATGAAAGCATGGATCCATCCTTCCTTGTCTCAATGGTTCAGGCTGGTGGTGGTGGTGTAATGGTGTGGGGGATATTTTCTTGGCACACTTTGGGCCCCTTAGTACCAATTGAGCATCATTTAAATGCCACAACCTACCTGAGTATTGTTGCTGACCATGTCCATCCCTTTATGACTAAAGTGTAACCATCTTCTAATGCTACTTCCAGCAGGATAATGCACCATGTCACAAAGCTCAAATCATCTCAGACTGGTTTCTTGAACATGACAAGGAGTTCACTTTACTCAAATGGCCTCCACAGTTACCAGATCTCAATCCAATAGAGCACCTTTGGGATGTGGTGGAACGGGAGATTCACATCATGGATGTGCAGCCGACAAATCTGCAGCAACTGCGTGATGCTGTCATGTCAATATGGACCAAAATCTCAGAGGAATGTTTCCAACACCTTGTTGAATCTATGCCACGAAGAAGGCAAAAGGGGGTCCAACCCAGTACTAGCAAGGTGTACCTAATAAAGTGGCCAGTGAGTGTGTGAATATATATATATATATATATATACACTGTATGTACTGTATATGTGGTGCAGCTGACACAACGAAACACAGCATCTCCAGGACATGGCTCCAGCGGCAGCAACAGCAAGAATAATAGTCCCGCCCGCTGTCTTTGCGTAAACATTTGAGCGATGTTTTGCAAATCTTCCCACATCGTGACGTACACATGTGGGGGTGTGTTTGAATGAGCCATTTAGGAGGGCGTGGCAGGTTCTTAACTTTGATAAAGAATATCTCTTTGGTTTTAAGACTTTAGTCTTTGCCACTTCAGGGATCTTATCTATGCACCATCAGCTTGTAACTTGAAATCCCATCATATGACCCCTTTAAGGCTTTCTGATATTCTCTATGTATACAATAGATTCTTAAAGACATTTTCTAACATTTGTGAATTAAATTTGAAATGTTTATGATTTCCTTACCAATTACAACATCCTTTATTTTCAGGGCCGCCAGGGATATTTTTCCATTCACTCCTCTCCAGTTGATGCTTTTGGCCAAGTCATTTGAAATAGTTCGGTGCATTGTTCGCCACACAGTGTCCTTTGTATCGCACCCCCCAACCAGGCCAAGGTGATTAATCTAAGATAAACATATCTTGTCAGTTATCTCCATGTGATATATTAACTCATAACACTTTAGAAAAAAAGAGTCCTCCCCAAAAATTACATTTCTGTCATCAGTTACTGTATCTACTCTCGTGTTGTTTGACTCATGAATGATTTGTTCATCTTCAGAACACAAATTAATATAATTGACAATTATTTTCAGCAGTTTGTGTCCAGAAGACAAGAAGGTACATATACACATTCCTTTAAGTCATTTAAGTTTTTTGTCAATTTTATTCTTACTCAGATTGCCTGTGTTTAATATTGTATTGATTTTAAACCATTTAGTACGAAATATAAAATAAATACAAAATAATTAAATACTTATTTATAGCACTGTATCTTAAATTTGTGTTCTGAAAATCATGCAAGCTTGGAACAACATGATAAATTATGAAAATGATGATTTTTGTGTGGATTTTAAATTCTTCAGGTGACATATTATACAGGTGCTGGTCATATAATATCATCAAAAAGTTGATTTATTTCATTAATTCCATTCAAAAAGTGAAACTTGTATAATGTATACATTCATTCCACACAGACTGATATATTTCAAGTGTTTATTTCTTTTAATTTTGATGATTATAACTGACAACTAATGAAAACGTCTCGGGTTACTCGCGTAACCCTTGTTCTCTGAATAGGGAATGAGACACTGCGTAGCTTACGCATCGGGAACGCCCACTGCGTAACCGAGTCTGAAAACCCATATAGAATCAAGCCAATTCATTGGCTGATGGCGCGACGCCATCTCTGACGCAATGACGTCGTCAGGTCATACTGGCGAACGCGCCATTCACTCCTCAGATTTCTCTGCCGAAAAGAACCCTGTCGGGGTTCCCTATTCAGAGAACAAGGGTTACGCGAGTAACCCGAGACGTTCTCTTTCATAGGTAACTCGACACTGCAGTAGCTTACGCATCGGGAACGATATACCAAACACGCCAAGCTGAAAAGCGCTGCCTATCTGGCCCAATAATGAACCAACAACATACGGTCAGTTCAAACAGACAAAATCTGGGAACCTGGAGCCATATCAACGTCAAGGTTGTAAAACCTGACAAAGGTGTGCGGAGAGGACCATCCTGCCGCAACACAAATATCTTCCAGGGGTACCCCTCTAAAAAGAGCTTGAGAAGAGGCTACGCCCCTAGTTGAATGCGCCCGAAGACTAAGAGGTGAAGGGAGTTTCCGCGCCTCGTAAGCCAGCGAAATGGCGTCTCTCACCCAGTGAGAAATCCTCTGCTTTGACGTGGCAAGCCCGCGGCGACCAGCACCAAAACAGATCAATAACTGGGGAGATATTCTCCAAACCTTGGAGCGATCCACATACAGCTTCAATGCCCTAACCGGGCAGAGCAAGTGGAGTCTCTCATCCTCACTTGAAGCAAAGGGAGGGGGATGGAAAGAGTGAAGCGTGACCACCTGAGATCGGAACGACGTGGACAAGACCTTGGGAATGTAACCCGGCCTAGGCCGCAGGGTAACTTTGACTAGACCCGGGGCAAAGTCCATACACGTCTCACTGACAGAGAAAGCCTGCAGATCTCCAACTCTTTTTAGTGACGTAAGCACCAGCAAAAGAACAACCTTAAGAGTCAGTATCCGATCCGAAGCTGACTCTAAGGGCTCAAAAGGGGCCGTCACTAGTCCTTCGAGGACGACTGACAAGTCCCAAGAAGGAACTGCCGTGGGGCGAACAGGCCTAAGGCGTCTGGCCCCATGCATGAAAGCGGAGACCATCCGATGCCTTCCCAAGGGGATCTCATCCAGCTCTCTCCGAGCTGCAATGGCCGCTACATAAACCCTAAGGGTGGTAGCAGCCGCCCCCGCTGTCAGCCTTTCTTGCAAAAACTCCAGCACTGGACCAACAGGGCAGTTAACTGGGTCAATTGCACGAGTCAAACACCAGGATTCAAAGACGCCCCACTTGGAAGAGTACAGCTTCCTAGTAGCGGGGGCTCTGGCACTGGCTATGGTTTCCTGAACTTCGGCAGGCAAACCATCAATTACAGCCCTTGGCCCTGTATGGGCCATACCCACAACTTCCAGAGCTCCGGCTGAGGATGCCAGATCTTGCCCTGAAGCTGGGACAGTAAGTCTCGCCTGATCGGAATCTTCCAAGGAGGCCGATACAAGAGGAGAGTTAGCTCTGAGAACCAGGTCTGGGAGGGCCAGAATGGGGCTATGAGAAGGAGACGGGCACCGCTCACCTTCACTCTGCATAGTACTGCCGGAATCATCTTTATTGGCGGAAACGCGTACAGACTGACATTCGGCCATGGGTGGGCGAACGCATCTATGCCCAGAGTCGTCGGGAAACTCAGGGAGAACCAGAGCGGGCACTGGGATGACTCTTGAGAAGCAAAGAGGTCCACCTCCGCTTTGCCAAACAGATCCCAGATCTGGGATACCGTCTGACGGTTCAACATCCATTCCCCCGGCTTGAGCTTCTGTCTCGACAGAAAATCGGCCGCCAGGTTCAGTACTCCCGGAACGTGAACCGCCCTCAAAGAGAGGAACTTGTCTTGGGACCAAAGAAGAAGATGGCGTGCAAGCCTGTCCAGGGTGCGAGACCTTGAACCTCCTTGGCGGTTTATGTGGGACACAACCGCCATATTGTCTGTCCTGACTATGATATGATACCCCCCGAGAACAGGGAGAAAATACTTCAAAGCCAGGAAGACATCCCTGAGTTCCAGGCAGTTAATATGCCAAAAGAGGAACTCTTCCTTCCACTGCCCGCTCGCGGGCCTGCCTTCGAAGACCGCGCCCCAGCCTGTCATTGATGCGTCCGTCGTGATCATATGGCGACGGTGAATCGCACCCATTCTCACCCCGCTCTGGAGAAAGACGGGGTCTCGCCACATTAACAGGTGTCGAGAGCAACTGCGCGACACCCTGATAAGGCGAGTAGCTGGTACAGGGGGTGTAACCTCAGCTCCTTCATCCACCAAAGGAATGGCCTCATGTGAAGCAGCCCTAGGGGCAACACAGGGGAGGCTGCTGCCATGAGGCCCAACAGCCTGCGGCAGGTACCTACAGAGACATGATGGCCTAGCTTGAAGCGGGCCAGACATGCTGTAAGAACTGGTATCCGGGCAGGAGCCAAACGGGCCTGCATCTGAACGGAATCCAAACGAACTCCTAGAAACACAGTTCGTTGAGATGGGAGGAGCACACTCTTCTTGGCGTTCATCCTGAGGCCAAGAGAATGGATGTGGCCGAGAACAATATCCCTGTGACGACTCACTAGCTCCCTGGATTGAGCCAGAATGAGCCAGTTGTCCAGACACGAATGCCCTGGAGCTTCAAAGGGGCCAGTGCAGCATCCATGCATTTGGTAAATGTCCTCGGAGCCAACGCCAGGCCGAAGGGCAGGACCTTGTATTGGTAAGCCTTCCCTCCAAAGGCGAACCGAAGGAATCTCCTGTGTCTTTGAACGACCTGGATGTGAAAATACGCATCCTTCAGGTCGATGGTGACAAACCAGTCTCCCTCCTGGACCTGAGACATGATGGTTCTCATCGTCAGCATCTTGAACTTCCCTTTGTAGAGGGAAAAATTCAAACGCTGTAGATCCAGAATAGGCCTCAAGCCGCCGTCCCTCTTGGGAACGAGGAAGTAGCGGCTGAAGAAACCTCGTTCGACTTCCGACTGTGGTACTTCCTCTATTGCTCCCTTCTGCAGAAGGGAGGAAAGTTCCTGTTGTAGAACAGAAGCCTTGGCGGCGCTGTTTACTACTGTCAGGTGAACCCCGTCGAAACGGGGGGGATTTTTCCCAAACTGAAGAGTGTAACCGGTTCGAATTGTGCGGAGAACCCATAGCGATACCCCGGGTAGACGCTCCCATTCGTGAAGGAAGTGCGACAGAGGAATCAGAGTGTCGTGTAAGGGAAGACATACCTGAGATGGGGTGTCGAGAAGGCCTGGAAGCAGCGGCACCCTCCACCGTGAAGGAGAGCCCTCGGCGTCCTTGCTCGGGATGATGGAGAGAGAAGTGCTGGGCTGACGGGTGGCCGGCACGGGTTCCGTACACTGCAGGAGAGAAACAGCTGTGTCTCCTAACATGCGGCTCGCCGGCGGCAAATCGACTGGCTGCAAAGGGGGAAAGACGAACGCGTCCCCCAACTGCCAGCCAGAGTAAAAATGAAGGTAAACTGGATCTGCACACCAAGCCTCGAAGGGTGGCTGTGACAGACTTAAGTGAGGAGAGCGCGTTCGGGGCGGGCAGAAATGCTTCCGCGGTCTGGCCTCGCCCCGTAACGGTGAAACGTCTCTCCTCATTCCGACCCGGAGGTCAGGAACGACCCGGATTAGCCGAAGCGGCAGGCTTGTTGGGCCGCTTCAGGTTAACCCGCTTGCGTGGTTGTTGGCGGGAAGAAGACCGGCCACGGGCTCCCCAAACCGTAGTGGGGGAAGGGCGCGTGGCCTGGGCTCCGCCGCTAGGGGGCTCCCTTCTGGGGAGCGTCTGCTCCCTAGACACAGAGGAGGAGGGAGTTGAATAGTCCCTTGCTCTCCTTGGCATGAATTGCTTGAGAGAAGGCCGACTGAGTTTTGGCTGAGCGGAATTTATCCACTACAGCGCTAACAGCCTCCCCGAATAACCCAGATTGTGAGATGGGTGCGTCCATCAAAAACACCTTTTCCTTCTCACGAATCTCAGTCAGGTTGAGCCACAGATGGCGTTCTGCGGCCACCGAAGCCGCCATAGAGCGCCCCACGGCACATGCGGTGTGCTTGGTGGCTCTCAGAGCCAAGTCAGTGGCTCTTCGTAGCTCCTTCACGGCTTCAGGAGTCAAGCCGGTCCCTTCATCCAGCTCCTTCAGGACGTCCGCCTGGTAGGCCTGAAGGATGGCCATTGTGTGAAGGGCCATACCTTCCTGACCGGCCGCGATGTAGGACTTCCCAATAAGGGCGGAAGTGGTCCTACACGGCTTGGAAGGAAGGAGAGGGCGGGACTTCCAAGAAGGAGCCAAAGAGGGTGAAAGATGTGAGGCTAAAGTATCCTCAATCACCGGCATGGCGGTGTAACCCTGCTCCACAGAACCCACAAGGTTGGTGAAGTCAGCGGCCGCCGCGTTAGTAAGGCGGGAGGAAAATGGCTGCTTCCAGGAACTGGAGATCTCTCGATGCAGATCGCTGAAAAATGGCAGCTTCCTCCTTTCAAGCTTAGAATGTGCGCCGATGAGGAAGCGCTCGTCGAGCTTCGAAGCTCGAGACTCGCGGGGCTCATCGGGCCAATCCAGCGCGAGCTTTTCGGTGGCGCGCGAAAGCACGTCCACGAGCTCAGAGTAGGCCGCTGAAGGCCGCGCCTCCTGGCCGCTAGGCGGGAGTGCATCTGCTAAAGCAGGCCCGAAATCCTCGGAGTCGGAGGCTGCCGTATGCAGAACATCATCTAGCCCGAAGGAAACAAATTCATGTGCCTTCGGGCTAGGAAACAGAAAATCATGCAAAAATTCGACCGGCGAATTCGCACGTGCGCGCTCGGGAGAGGGGGGAGAGAAAAGGCGAGGCCTGTCTGCTCACTCTCCATCTCCTCGAGCTCGACATCCGAACCCCAGCTCGCGGCTCTGAGGCCGCAATCTCACGAGGACCCGCGGAGGTGCTCGATGCGCGCCGGGGAACAATGGAGGATTCCCATTCATAATCCTCAAGCCGAGAGCGGAGGGTTATGAGACGGAAATCGTCGCAAATTTTGCATTTCGAGGTCCCATAAACCACTTCACGTGCATGCGAAAACTCCAAGCACTTAATGCACTTACTGTGTGGGTCTTCGCGAGCGATGAAACGCGCGCACGGCGGTTGACAGCGGCGAAACTCCATGGCACTTCACCGCGAGGAGAACAAAGTTCCACTGAGGCAGTCGCCGAAGTGCAAATGGATAATCGCAAAAGTAGTTGGGTCAGAAATCGCAACAACGAAGGGCAATGTGACCGCTTTGTGAAGGCAGAGAAATCTGAGGAGTGGATGGCGCGTTCGCCAGTATGACCTGACGACGTCATTGCGTCAGAGATGGCGTCGCGCCATCAGCCAATGAATTGGCGTGATTCTATATGGGTTTTCAGACTGCGTAAGCTACACAGTGTCGAGTTACCTATGAAAGAGAACCCCAAATTCAGTATCTCAGAAAATTAGAATATTACTTAAGACCAATATAAAGAAAGGATTTTTAGAAATCTTGGCCAACTGAAAAGTATGAACATGAAAAGTATGAGCATGTACAGCACTCAATACTTAGTTGAGGCTCCTTTTGCCTGAATTACTGCAGCAATGCGGCGTGGCATGGAGTCGATCAGTCTGTGGCACTGCTCAGGTGTTATGAGAGCCCAGGTTGCTCTGATAGTGGCCTTCAGCTCTTCTGCATTGTTGGGTCTGGCATATCGCATCTTACTCTTCACAATACCCCATAGATTTTCTATGGGGTTAAGGTCAGGCGAGTTTGCTGGCCAATTAAGAACAGGGATACCATGGTCCTTAAACCAGGTACTGGTAGCTTTGGCACTGTGTGCAGGTGCCAAGCCCTGTTGGAAAATGAAATCTGCATCTCCATAAAGTTGGTCAGCAGTAGGAAGCATTAAGTGCTCTAAAACTTCCTGGTATACGGCTGTGTTGACCTTGGACCTCAGAAAACACAGTGGACCAACACCAGCAGATGACATGGCACCCCAAACCATCACTCACTGTGGAAACTTTACACTGGACCTCAAGCAACGTGGATTCTGTGCCTCTCCTCTCTTCCTCCAGACTCTGGGACCCTGATTTCCAAAGGAAATGCAAAATTTACTTTCATCAGAGAACATAACTTTGGACCACTCAGCAGCAGTCCAGTCCTTTTTGTCTTTAGCCCAGGCGAGAAGCTTCTGACGCTGTCTGTTGTTCAAGAGTGGCTTGACACAAGGAATGCGACAGCTGAAACCCATGTCTTGCATACGTCTGTGCGTAGTGGTTCTTGAAGCACTGACTCCAGCTGCAGTCCACTCTTTGTGAATCTCCCCCACATTTTTGAATGGATTTTGTTTCACGATCCTCTCCAGGGTGCGGTTATCCCTATTGCTTGTACACTTTTTTTCTACCACATCTTTTCCTTCCCTTCGCCTCTCTATTAATGTGCTTGGACACAGAGCTCTGTGAACAGCCAGCCTCTTTTCCAATGACCTTTTGTGTCTTGCCCTCCTTGTGCAAGGTGTCAATGGTCGTCTTTTGGACAACTGTCAAGTCAGCAGTCTTCCCCATGATTGTGTAGCCTACAGAACTAGACTGAGAGACCATTTAAAGGCCTTTGCAGGTGTTTTGAGTTAATTAGCTGATTAGAGTGTGGCACCAGGTGCCTTCAATATTGAACCTTTTCACAATATTATAGATACTGAATTTGGGGTTTTCATTAGTTGTCACTTATAATCATCAAAATTAAAATAAATAAACACTTGAAATATATCAGTCTGTGTTGAATGAATGTATACATTATACAAGTTTCACTTTTTGACTGAAACTAATGTAACATTAAGATCCCCCCCCCCCGTCTCAACTGACCAGTTTTTCTTTGAAATCAACTGCTTGTAACTTCTGCTCCAGCGTAATAAGGCCCTGGAAGTCTTTCACTGGTAGAAGCCCATGTTCAACCACATAATCTGTGTCCTGTGGTTGCTTCGCATTGAGGATGCGCAGAATGGACTGTTGCTGATCAAGAATCATTTCTTGCTTCGTCAGCATTTCACGGATTAGTGCTGGAATGGTAATTTTTTTATAATATAACATGAACAATGGTTACATTTTTTTTTACAAATGCATGGGGACGCATAAAATGTATTTGTCATTTAATTCAACATAAACTCTTGTGACTTTTGTTTGGGCCGGTCACAGAAAGAAATGACTAAGAACTATTTAGCACATATTATTCAATATATTGATTTTACTAGTATTGGCACAATAATATATTACAGTTAGGGCGAGACACTGCAGGTGAACAGGGTAAAAAATATCTAATAGTTATCATCTTACCATGCTGATTGATAACATTGATAACTGCAAACATTTGTGCTATTACAAGTTTTATAAAATGTTAGGTTCATGTTAGAGTCATTATTTAATAAAATATATTCTAATTAGCATAAAATTACAGCACTAAAATCTAAATGCTGGATTTCACAATTATTGACATATTAAAGTCAAATGTTTTTACAGAGGGATCTCATTTAGTCACTCCACAATTCAGAAAACACTTATAACGGACAGAAAACACTATATTTTCACAATTTTGGGGGGATTAAAATGTTTTCTATAACCAAACTAATTATATATGATCAAATATGATCTTTTTAAAAACCTTCAGGATATAGACTATAGGAATAAAAATGTAAAGTTTAGTGTGTGAAGTGGAGATTTATGGCGCAGTCTAGGAGAAAAAAAGCTCATTTTGAGAAACGGCCTTTAGAAATATGTATTGTAATTGAAATCTTTTGATGCAAATATATAAAGTGCTATAAAAGAAACACTTAACAGTGTCTTTAGGATTTTATCTCTCTGCTGGTCTGAAAAAAACAAAACACTTTATTAAAAAACAAAAAGACCAAAATCTCAAACTTGACAGGCGCGTGAAAAAACTGTTTTTGCCTCCAGTGTCTCCCCTTAAATAATAATACAAAATATGTACATAATTATTAAATACAGTTTTATGCAAACATTTACAAACCCAGTGTACTATTTGCATTTTAATAAATTAAATAATTTTGCTTGTAAATAGTTCCTTGTATTTCATGGTATATTATATTAATATAATGTACACAAATGAGCCAAAACATTACGACCACCTGCTTAATATTCTGTTGGTCCTCTGCATGCTACCTAAAAATTATCCAAGAAATTTGGTTTATCTTTGACTGGACTTAATGTTTTGGCTCATCATTGTACAATAAATGTTACATTTTCAGCAACCTTGTCAATGTCTTATTTACTATTGTCTTTAATATTGAACTAGCCTTTTTATGCTCAATTTATCCTGCTGATAAATAAAAACATACTAGTGATGTGAAGATCAGATCATTTTACAGACCCTTTGAATCTCATTAATCAAAATGAACAAATCTTTTTTTCCAATTCGTTAATTTAATTCCCCAACACAAGGCCAGGGTATGAGAAGTAGAAAGTAATCCGTTCTTTTGTCACATCACATGCCCATAAGCTGAAGATATGCAGTGTGTCCTGAAAACAGAATTGATTCGGTCACCTCTCGAGTTTTTGGGTTTGAGTTGTTCGTTTATTTTGTCACATGCTGCTTCCCGGCTCAGTAAAAAACTGAATTGCATATTATTAACTGTATTTTGTTATTATATGTTTGGGATCTTTGCTTTAAAAAAAGCTACAATTTGAGAGCAGCCACAATTTGAGAGCAGAAATGCATCATGTAACTGTAGAGAAAAAAAAAATGCAAGCATGTGTCAGCAAATAGACACGGGACACAGGGGTAAGTGCAATACAAACATCAGGTTTATTGAACGACAGCAGAGGGGAATGAGAGGAGCAGAATATCCAGGTGAGCAGGCAGGGAAAGGGGAAGTCTCTTGGGTTTTATCTGAGTGTTAATTTCCTTATTTCCTTTCCAGGGAGTCCGATGGAGCTGGGTAACGATGGAGGGCAGGAGCGGTGGAGAACGAGGAGTGGATCGACGGGATACTGACAGGTAGCTAAACAAAGGTTAGGGTCAGGTAAGTCCAGCATGAAACGTTTGAGACCAGACAGTAATCAAGTTTCCATCCAGTTTTTGTGGTGTTTTGAGAAAGTGAATATATTCTCTACAGGATTTACTTAAATGAACAAGACACAACCTTCACCTGCAGTATAGTATTTTTAAATACGAAACAAAAAATAGCATGAATATCCTACTCCAAGATTAGGTATGTGGTGAATGACATATTAGGATGAGTATTCAAAGAAGAATGTGCTGAAGTGCCGGCCTGATTGTAGGGGAGATGAGACGGTCGATGATTGGAGCACCTGGGTTGATAGTGCAAACTCTCTGGTTGCCTCAAACCAGCCATCACCTCAGATGCATGAGCATGCCTTTCTGCAGCATTAGTACAACGTTCAAAACAATGTACAGCTTGAGAGATGACGGTGGTAATTGACAGAATTACTTATTGATCTCGCTCTGCCTGCTCCCGCTGCAGATTAAGGAAATCCTGAAAAATAGCTTTCACCTCAGAGTGTATATATATACAAGACAAGTGTATTTTAAAAAGTCTGTTAAAAAGCAGTTTTACATACATAATTTTAAATCTCAATCTCAAGGATGTTTTCTATTGAAAGTTTTAGAGATGAATTGCTACGAAAGAACTCCAAAAATGTACATATAAGTCATATAAAATAAAATCACATTAAATAGCACTGGGCCTCTGACCCAGTATGCGATCCATTACACTGAAAATATAAACTTCGTCCTCATTTCCCCCCCAGAACCACTACGTGAAAGGTCCCGCTTCTCTGCCAGGTTACGCTGTTTCAGCACTTTCCATTTGCTGCGACGAATATGCCACGGCTTCGTGTAGCCATTTTCTTTCCAGATCCTGGATTGTTGTAGCCTTCCGTTGCCGTTTTCCATCAAAAATAGTGGTAATGTCGTTTTCTTCAATTAAATTGAGGAAATAACGAGTCTCTTCATCAGTCCATGCGAACCGCTCTGGCATATTTCACATGAATTCCCGTGATGAAAATGTATCATATGACATCTTTGCGACATCTGAAGCATTGATATATAATTTATGTGCTAAAGTTAAACAGAAAAAATACTGTGTCGACATTTGCAAAATTGTATCTATAATTAGCATTTCCATCTGCTATATCGCAAATATTTCGATGCGCTAAACATTTTTTCGCAAAAAAAATTATTGGATGGAAACCTGATTAATGAGTGTGCGAGAGGAGGGGCATGATTTCGTGCTGACAGGTGACGGTGCTTAGAATTCAGGGGATTGGGATCGGGTGAGTGTCATTGGTGGAGACTGTGGTGACTGTTGTGACTCTCTGACAGTGTGTTTGTAAGGAGGGTTGGGAATTATTATTAACTAACTTCTGTATCCAATACAAACAACTCAGACCCAAAGGCTCGAGGGGTGAACTAATAATTTCTGTTTAATTTAAAGAACCAACGGGTTGGTGCACATGCATGATCAACACAAAATGAACAAAACCCTCGCTGAGACATTATATCTCCTATTAAAGACTCGTTCAAATTAAATGAATAAACGGCACATCACTAATAACATACTGTACTTACAGACAATAAGTTCAGGACTAGGAGACTGATGAGTCCTCTGGTGTTTGTGCAGTTGAGGCTGTAGCGGGTTTAGACCTTAAGGAAAATAAAGTGTTATAACCATAAGTTATATTTATTATTTTCTACTAAAGCAAGGGGTTAAAAGTTAACCATTCATTTATAAATATATATTTTGGACTACACCAGCTTACTAGCACTGAGTTCAGGTGACTGCTGAGCTCTGTTCCAAGAAACACCATTCTCTGGAAACAAAGATCTTGTAGGCTCTTGTGGAGCTGGTGAGTTTAAATAATAATAATAATAAGAAGAAACAGTCATATATTTATTTGTATTAATTTATTGAATTTAAATAGATCTCTGGCATATACCAGAGATCACCAGAGACACATACACACATACCTATATACATATACTATTGCTGTCAAACGATTAATCGCATCCAAGATATACGTTTTTGTTACTGTATATATAAATCCAAACACATGCATGTATATATTTAAGAAAAATATGTTATGTGTACATATTAGATATGTTTATATATAAATGTATATACATATAAATATGTTCAAAATATATACTGTATGTGTGTATTTATATATACATAATAAATATACACAGTACACATACCTATATCATGTAAACAAAAACTTTTATTTTGTATGCGATTAATCATAACTAATCATTTGATAGCACTAACATATACATATATACAAGCGCTTTGAGTGTCCAGAAAAGTGCTATATAAATGTAACATACAGTATATATATATATATATATATATATATTAGTACTGTCAAACCATTAATCACGATTAATCGCACACAGAGTAAAAGTTTTTGTTTACATAATATATGTGTGTTCTGCGTATATGTATTATGTATATATAAATACACACACATACAGTGTATATTTAGAAAATATTTACATGTATTTACATCTATATTTATATAATTTATATTAGAAATAAATATATTTAATATATAAACATAACATATTTTTCTGAAATACATACATGCATGTGTGTGTATTTATATATATATATATATATATATACTGTATATATATAATAAATATGAATAAATATACACAGCACACACACATATATTATGTAAATAAAAACTTTTATTTTGGATGCGATTAATCACAATTAATCATTTAAGAGCACTAATATATATACACACACACACATAAATATATATAATACACACACACACACACACTAAATATATTTATTATAGAAACCTGTACTGTAAACACTCACATTCATATGCAAAATCCTCAGGTTGCCAGATGGCGTGGTTGCTTGTCAGCATTTCTGTAAAGGATGTAGTCTGTGAAGTTACCTCCTTTGCGGGTCGATTAAACTGTTGGACGGGTGAAGCAGCGGGAAGACCTGTGCTATCCTGCTGTAAAGCATCATCTTCCTCAGAGTCCATCAAAAAAGAGCTCAAAAGTCGAGTGCGTGGCCTTTAAAAAGTTTTTAGAAAATGTTAAATTTTACTATGCAACAACACAAAACAAATGTTACCAAAAACATTATACCTACTTTTTACGTCTGACTTTTTTTCGGCTTGGTTCCTCTGCATCTGACTGAAAGTCAGATTGAACTGCAACCTCTCGAACATTCCTCCTTCCTTCCTCATAGTTGTCTGTTAATAAAAAAAAAAAGATAAATTAAATCTTAAGTTGCTATAAACATTCCTAAGACTACATGAATAAGAGATATCCATCATACCAGTGTTGAACAGCTCTCTAGTTTCACAGGACACCCAGTCCTGACTTGGAGTCACCTGCTGTTTAATTGCTTAGTGTAGTGAGAAACACACTGCATGATTTTCGGCTGTCCCAGATGGAAGATTGACATTGTGAAATAATCGTGGTGATTTCTGTGATTTTGGTTCTGAATCAATGGTCCTGTGTCGTACAGTGAGAGAGGTTCAAAGATGGCCGTGTCACGGTCTTGTGACCAAAGATAGCCTACGATACAGCATGATCATCGCACAGTGTGTTTGCTGCTACAATCCACGTTTATTGACCAACCAATAAAAAAGCGACATGAAATCAATGCAATATGGGACATAAAAACTGCTTACCTCAAGCTCTTACCCTTCCTCTTCTGCCACTTGCACTTTTTTTAGCACACATAAAAACCACAACTACTAAAGTGTGCTTTATCATGCCCTTTTTGTTTACCACTAGCGCATACTAATGACGTTTTATTCTTCTGTAGTACTGTTCGTTGTAACATCAATAGGTGTCATCATCGCACAGTCTACACACATTGGATGTATTAGATCCATGTTGGACAATGTGACATGCAATAATCTTATAGGATTGCTAAAATTGTGCAGTGTCTCGGGCTTAAGATGTGGCCAACAGCATACTCCACCAACTCTACTTCTTTGTTTTTCTAAAAACTTTGTACATATCTATTTGAATAATGAATTAATAAAAAATGAAAAGAATGATCTTTATGCTGCAGTGCTGTATTATTCTTATATACATCACTCCATATGCAGTAAAGGCACTGCAACAAATCAGCCTTGATATGGTAACCTCACATACTTCATTATGTTTACATTCAGCTCTATGTATTTCAGGTGAGAGGTTACAGTATGTATGTATGTATATACAGTGCCCTCCATAAATATTTGAACAGTAAAGACAAAATTGCTCTGTTGGCTGTGGAGTCAAGACATTTGCAAATATGATTAAAAGATGAATATGAGACAAAACTACAGAATGTCACATTTTATTGTTAGCCGTTTCAACACATACATGTTTTACCAAATAAAAAGAACAGCACTGTTAGAGTTCATCCCACCCATTGATGTGAGAATAAGTATTGGGACAGTTGAACATACGGCAGATATAAAAGATTAAAAGCTATTATTTAGTTGCAGATCCCTTGCACATAATCACAGCAGTGAGTCTGTGACCCATGGACTTCACCAGACTCTTGGTCTCATCCTTTAAATACTTTTCCCAGCTTTTAATGCAGCCAATTCCAATTGTTGCTTGTTTTGGCAGAGTTTCTGCCTTTACTCTCCTCTTCAGCTGGTGAAATTCATGTTCAATCGGATTTAAATCTGGAGATTGACTTGGGCAATCTAAGACTTTCCATTTCTTAACCCTTATAAATTTCTTGACTGAACTGGCAGGGTGTTTTGGGTCATTGTCCTGATGCAATATGAAGCACTTCCCAATTAATCTGGTGGCATTTTCTTGAGTATTGGTAGGCAAGATGGTTTTGTTCCCTTCCAAATTAATTCTGCTACTGTCATCATACATTAAATTATCAGTAAAGTTGAGGCAGCCATGCATGCCCATGCCATGACACCACCACCATGTTTTACAGATGAGGCTGTATGCTTGGGATCATTTGCAGTTCCCCTTTTTCTCTCCACATTTTAGCTTTACCATCACTTAGATAAAGGTTCATCTTTGTCTCATCGTTTCATGAACACCGTTCCAAAACTCTTCTGGCTCACCTTTGTGCTTTTTTTGCAAACTCTAATCTTACCTTTCTATTTTTGGTGCTGGTCCGAGGTTTGCATCTTGCTGTGTAGCATCTGTAATTCTGTGTCAAAGTCCCCTGAGGACAGTAGATTGTCAGAGGATCACCCCAGCTTTCTGTAAGTTGTTGGTGATTTTACAGACATGTCTTTTAGGGTTCATTTTCACAGCTTTTATGATCTGTCTGTCATCAACTACTGTTGTTTTCTCAGCCGATCCGGTAGTTTTTGGTTGCTGGTGTCGCTGGTGGTTTCCAAACTCTTGATTTCTCCGTGCCCTTTGTTTTTGCTAGAGCTCTAATTGACTTCCTTTTTTCTTTTAGCATCCAAATTGCTTGCTTTTCTCTCAAAGTCAGCTCCTTTGTCTTCATCCTGGTTTGTGTGTGTCATCATCGAATGCAAGATTCAGAATGCAGAATTAATGGATATAACTGATACGACACATTCCCTGCTTTTAATATCTGAATAATTAATGCAACAGGACATAGCTGATCACTTAGAAAGACCCGTGAGGCAACTGTTCCAATACTGATGCTCACATCAGATCGGGGGATGAAACTCTAAAAAAAACATGTGTTGAATTACCCAGTAATAAAATGTGACATTCTGTAGTTTTGTCTCATATTCATATTTGAAAATGTCTTGACTCCACAGCCAACTGAGCAATTTTGTCTTAACTGTTCCAATACATTTGGGAGGCACTGTATATATGTGTGTGTGTATGTATGTCTATATATTTATGTATATATTAGGGGAGGCACGGTACATGTATTCATCCAGAACCGTCACGGTACGGACCTCTCGGTTCAGTGCATGAGGCCTTATGACGAATACAGGCCATTCACCCCCAATCCAGATGGGGGCGCCGCAGTAATGCAACGCTGCTTGATAACCGCCAACGCCAGCAGAAGAACAGCGAATACCGTGAGTTGCGCACTTGAAAACAAAGCCCACTAGACAGTGACCCTGTGCGGATTCTGAACGCGTCTGGACTCACAAGGACTGACAAAATCTTCTCACGTGGACTGACAAGAGCTTTGTGCTCGTGTATCCTACCTCTCTCATTCGGCACAAATCCAAATATTCCAGAATATTCCAATGTTTGCGATGTAAAGCATCTGAATACTAAACTATTATTATTAATTATGTAAATGATAGGCTTTGTAAGTTACGTTAATTCAGTCGCGTTCCAACAGTTTGGATTTTATTTTGATAAAGTAGCCTACCAACATTAGCAATGCTGGAACTGATTTGTTTTGTGTGTGTGTTTGTGTGTGTTAGGAAACGTGATCATGTTTGTAACATTTTGTAATAATTTTGAATGTTAAATGTTCAATATATACAATTAATAAAAAAAAGTGTGTGTGAGTATGCTCCAGCGCACGCGGGGGTCCGAAAACCAGTCAGTATCTGGTGTGACAACTGATCAGGTTGTTGATTGTGTAATGTTGGTCCACTCCTCTTCAATGGCTGCGTGAAGTTGCTGGATATTGGCAGGAACTGGAACACGCTGTCATATACGCCGATCCAGAACATTCCAAACATAATCAATGGGTGACATGTCCGGTGAGTATGCTGGCCATGCAAGAACTGGGATGTTTTCAGCTTCCAGGAATTGTGAACAGATCCTTGCAACATGGGGCTGTGCATTATCATGCTGCAACATGAGGTGATGGTCGTGGATGAATGGCACAACAATGGGCCACAGGGTCTCATCACGGTATCTCTGTGCATTAAAAATGCCATCAATAAAATGCACC
This sequence comes from Oxygymnocypris stewartii, assembly GCA_003573665.1. NCBI lineage: Eukaryota > Metazoa > Chordata > Actinopteri > Cypriniformes > Cyprinidae > Oxygymnocypris > Oxygymnocypris stewartii. The sequence continues at coordinate 429,178 of QVTF01023072.1, forward strand.
TGTGTTCGTTGTCCATAGCATACCATACCATAACCCCACCACCACCACGGGCCACTCAATCCACAATGTTGACACCAGCAAACCGCTCACTCACACAACGCCATACATGCTGTCTGCCATCTGCCCTGTACAGTGAAAACCGGGATTCATCCATGAAGAGAACACCTCTCCAAAGTGCCAGATGCCATCGAATGTGAGCATTTGGCCCCTCAAGTCGGTTACGATGACGAACTGCAGTTAGGTCGAGACCCCGATGAGGACGACGAGCATGCAGATGAGCTTCCCTGAGATGGTTTCTGACAGTTTGTGCAGAAATTGTTTGGTTATGCAAACCGAATGTTGCAGCAGCTGTCCGGGTGGCTGGTCTCAGACGATCTTGGAGGTGATGATGCTGGATGTGGAGGTCCTGGGCTGGTGTGGTTACGCGTGGTCTGCGGTTGTGAGGCCAGTTGGATGTACTGCCAAATTCTCTGAAACGGCTTTGGAGACGGCTTATGGTAGAGAAATGAACATTCAATTCATGGGCAACAGCTCTGGTGGACATTCCTGCAGTCAGCATGCCAACTGCACGCCCCCTCGAAATTTCCAACATCTGTGGCTTTGTGCTGTGTGAAATAACTGCACATTTTAGAGTGGCCTTTTATTGTGGCCAGCCTAAGGCACACCTGTGCAATAATCATGCTGTCTAATCAGCATCTTGATATGCCACACCTGTGAGGTGGATGCATTATCTCGGCAAAGGAGAAGTGCTCACTAACTCAGATTCAGACAGGTTTGTGAACAATATTCTTCCTCCAAAAAACATGTGGAGATCACAAACCTTACAAAAATAAACTATTGTTTTATCGTAGTAAAACTGCTTAATTTTCTTTTGCTTGATTTCTGAACGCTTGAGACCATAAAATCAATCAGACAACTGTATTAATAAAATAAGAGTCACAGGAAACTGTCTATATCTACAATTGTAATTTATAAATAGTACAATGTAATTACAGTTTATTTAAGTATTTAAAGCTATTATTTAAAGTTCTATTTTGACCCTTATCGTAGGTGTATTTTTGTTTTGTTTTTGTACTTCCATAATATTTGAGGGAGGGGGCATGTCACAGATCTGCCTATCCTGCTCCCTTTCCAATCACAGCGCACGCCCTCACCTGGTTTCACTCATCATTGATTGAGCACACCTGCAATCACTTACCTTCACCCTTCATAAGCTCACTCACCTCTGTCACTCATCGGCTGATCTTAAGGTTGCATGGCTGCATGGTTGCAGCTCCCTACACTGGTCGATGTCCTCCTGTCTGCCCGTCCTTCATTGGAACTCGTCTCTGCCGGTGGACACGCAAGTTTACAAACAGTTGATACTGTTCATCCTGCTTCCAGAACATTCTTTGTTGTCTCTCTTATGTTGGAAGCCCTGCCTTGGTTATAGTTAATAAATTACCTTTTGATTTGCATCCACCTGTCTGTCTCCTTTGACCATTAACGTGACAGAAGATCAGCCCCTTAAAATAGAAGATCCGAACCGCACCGATGGAGGAGCGAGCGAGATTTATTTCGCTGGCTTGCACGAATCCGGAGCCGTTGGAGTTCGCCATGGCTTTCATCCCTCTCGCCCTCGTCAGCTCGCTGGATGATGGGGTCCTCAAGACCCTGTTCCGGCTCGGGATCTCATACCATCGACCCGTGGAGCTCCCAGACACTTCCAACCTGAATTGGGGAGAGACGGTGACCCAATGTCTGGGAGATCTCCAATCCCGAGCTGGAAGCCCGTCTAGCTCACCTTCTTCCCCACTGGTTCCGTCCAGTTCCGCGTTAACCGAGCGCCCCCAGGTACCCCTGGGTTTGTTAGTAGATTATGAGGGGAGGGTTTGGAACCCAGCCCCAGAGCCTGCTCCTCGCCAGCGCCCTCCGGTGCCTGCTCCTCGCCAGCGCCCTCCGGTGCCTGCTCCGAGACTGCGCCCTCCGGTGCCTGCTCCTCGCCAGCGCCCTCCGGTGCCTGCTCCTCGCCAGCGCCCTCCGGTGCCGGCTCCTCGCAAGTGCTCTCAAATTCTTCCGCTGGTCCTGCCCAGCTCATCTTCGTTGCCGCTGGTTCCGTCCAGCACTCCAGAGCACCCACGAGAGTCAGCGCCACCCGAGCGCCCACGAGAGTCAGCGCCACCCGAGCGCCCACGAGAGTCAGCGCCACCCGAGCGCCCACGAGAGTCAGCGCCACCCGAGCGCCCACGAGAGTCAGCGCTACCAGAGCGCCCACGAGAGTCAGCGCCACCCGAGCGCCCACGAGAGTCAGCGCCTCCAGAGCGCCCCCAAGAGTTGGTCCCGTCCAGCTCACCGATGCCTCCGCTGGTTCCGTCCAGCTCATCGATGCCTCCGCTGGTCCCGTCCAGCTCACCTTGGCCCACGCTGGTCCCGTCCAGCTCACCTGGGCCTCCGCTGGTCCCATCCAGCTCACCTTTGCCTCCGCTGGTCCCGTCCAGCTCACCTTGGCCTCCGCTGGTCCCGTCCAGCTCACCTTGGCCTCCGCTCGTCCTGTCCAGCGTGCCTTCTGCGCTTCCCAAGCGCCCCCGAGACTCAGTGCTTCCCGAGTGCCCACGAGACTCCGCACTACCCGAGTGCCTACGAGAGTCAGCGCTTCCAGAGCACCCCCATGAGTTGGTCCTGTCCAGCTCACCTTGGCCTCCGCTGGTTCCGCCCAGCTCGCCGATGCCTCCGCTGGTTCCACCGAGCTCACCGAGGCCTCCGCTGGTTCCGCCGAGCTCACCGGTGCCTCCGCTGGCCCCGTCCAGCTCACCTGTGCCTCCGCTGGCCCCGTCCAGCTCACCTGTGCCTCCGCTGGCCCCGTCCAGCTCACCTGTGCCTCCGCTGGCCCCGTCCAGCTCACCTGTGCCTCTGCTGGCCCCGTCCAGCTCACCTATGCCTCCGCTGGCCCCGTCCAGCTCACCTTGGCCCACGCTGGTCTTATCCAGCTCACCTTTCCCTCTGCTGGCCCTGTCCAGCTCGCCTTCTACGGCTCCTGAACGCCCCCTTGAGATGGGGAGCTTCCCCAAGGAAATTTTGGGGGGGGGGCTACCCTCCATGGCCGCCGGAGTCCCCGGATCCGCCGTGGCCGCCTGAGTCCCCGAATCCGCCGTGGCCGCCTGAGTCCCCGGATCCGCCTGATCCGCCATGGCCGCCGGAGTCCCCGGATCCGCCATGGGTCCTGGAATGGGCACCGCCCTGGAGGCCACCTGTCCGGTCTCCAAGTCCCTGAGGCCTCCAGGGCGCCCACCCCCCCTCCCCGGTGTTACTATTACGGCGCGAGTCGCGCCTTCCGGGAGGGGGAGGTAATGTCACAGATCTGCCTATCCTGCTCCCTTTCCAATCACAGCGCACGCCCTCACCTGGTTTCACTCATCATTGATTGAGCACACCTGCAATCACTTACCTTCACCCTTCATAAGCTCACTCACCTCTGTCACTCATCGGCTGATCTTAAGGTTGCATGGCTGCATGGTTGCAGCTCCCTACACTGGTCGATGTCCTCCTGTCTGCCCGTCCTTCCTTGGAACTCGTCTCTGCCGGTGGACACGCAAGTTTACAAACAGTTGATACTGTTCATCCTGCTTCCAGAACATTCTTTGTTGTCTCTCTTATTTTGGAAGCCCTGCCTTGGTTATAGTTAATAAATTACCTTTTGATTTGCATCCACCTGTCTGTCTCCTTTGACCATTAACGTGACAGGGCACAACAATACAATCCTACTTAGGGCACCCATTTGGGCAGCAGCGGCCCTGACTGAACCACTGTTACACTGCTTTTCGGGACGCCTACAAATCCTTCCCCTGCCCACCTTTCGGCAAATCGGATCACTCTTCCGTTCTGCACCTGCCTGCTTATAGGCAGAAAATGAAACGAGAAGCACCCGCCCTCAGGACATTTCAATGCTGGTCAGACCAATCGGACTCTATACTACAGGACTGTTTTAATCACGTGGACTGGGACATGTTCCGGGCAGCGTCTGATGACGACATAGAGGCGTATTCAGATTCTGTAACATGTTTCATCAGGAAGTGTATAGATGATGTAGTTCCGACCAAAACCATCCGCATCTACCCCAACCAAAAACCGTGGATTAACAGCGATGTTCGATCAGCCTTGTCTGCGCGGACATCTGCCTTTAAATCTGGAAACACTGACGATCGAAAACAAGCCAGTTACGATCTCAGGAGATCCATCAAAGCTGCCAAACGACAATATAAAAACAAAGTTGAAGAACAATTAAACACCAACAACGCAAGAAGCATGTGGCAGGGCATCAACAACATCACAGGTTTTAAAGGAAATAAACCAGCTACTGTGAACATTGCCGCCTCTCTACCGGACGAGGTCAATACTTTTAAGCTCGTTTCGAGGCTCACAAGACCGCCCATACAGAGAGTGCTCCCACGGCTGCTGCAGAAGAGGTGAGTCCACTCTTGCTTTCTGTCGCGGATGTAACCCGATCCTTCCGACGGGTGAATTTCCGCAAAGCCGTGGGCCCGGATGGCATACCAGGCCGTGTGCTCCGAGCATGCGCACTAGCCGACTGAGGGATAGCTTTTTCCCTCAGGCTATCAGGATAATGGGTAATCAGAACTAACACATCCTACAGCATACTCCCACTTTACGATATGCCATGCACTACACATTAACACAGTTCAACTGGACTACACACACATACTGCACTAATATAACAACCTATCTGCTGCCACTGGATACCATCCAATGCACATCCATGACATTGCGTATCCAGCTTATGTATAATCTGTTGTACCTTCTCATATTATTGTATGTGTATATGTGTACATATGTATGTGTATTCTGCACATTGTCTTCTGTATAAGTCTGTAAGTATGTACTGTCTATATGTAAATTGTTTCTGCACTGTGGAGCACGCTCTCAGGAATTTCACTCACCAAGGCACATGTGCTGTGGTGATGTGACAATAAAAGTGATTTGATTTGATTTAGTATTTTATTTGCTTTGCCTCAACATATTTCAAAACCACATAACTGAGACCATTAAGTTTTATAATAACTCTTTTGTAACATCAAAATTCTACAATTTCAGGTTTAACCAGAAATTAATTAAGATTTTTTTTTTAACTGAATAAAAAATAAACAACTACCTCTCACTGGAGGTCAACATGTTAAACGTGCATGTAGATTTGTTAAAATATGCTTTGAAATGAGCAGCAGAGCAGCAGAAAATATATAACACTAAAATAATTGAATCAGCTAAATTAATTGAGCAGCACATTACCATTTTTCTTTAAGGGGTAGTTCACCCAAAAATGTAAATTTTATGTTTTTCTGCTTACCGCAAGGGCATCCAAGATGCAGGTGACTTTGTTTCTTCAGTAGAACACAAATGAAGATTTTTGAATCAAACCGTTGCAGTCTGTCGGTCATATAATTGGAGTCAATGGGACCCACGTCTTTGAGAGAGAAAAAAAAACATACACAGACAAAACCAAATTAAACCCTGTGGCTCCTGACGATATCCGTGCGGTGAATCAGAGGTAAAAAAAAAAGTATACAAATACTGTTCAGTTTCTTGCACAGACTGATCATTTCATATCTTTAGACCTCAATGCATCGTCACGAGCCGCAGGGTTTAATATGTTTTTGTCTGTATATGTTTTTTTGTTTCTCAAAGCTGTGGGTCCCATTGACTGCTATTATAGGACTGACAGACTGCAACAGTTTGAATTAAAAATCTTAATTTGTGTTTTACTAAAGAAACAAAGTCACCTACATCTTGGATGTCCTTGGGGTAAGCAGATAAACATCAAATTTTCATTTTGGGTGAAGTATCCCTTTAATGTGACAAATACATCACATCAAACTTCCACCTACTTTTATAAGGTCAATAGCCCGATGTGACATATGTCACCGTAATATCTTTGTAACTTGTTTTATATAAATTTCTTCTAGAAATGTATTAAAATCAGGTTAAGTGTAATCTAGGATATGTTATTAAAATATTAGAATTGTTGCATGGGTTGAAACACCTTTAGTAACAAAAACAAGCTTTTTAAAAATTGCTGACACTGCAACATGTGCTAACCAGACAGGACACCATTTTGGAAATGTTGACATGGCAACAAAAAATGCACACATTGTCACATGACTGAACCTGGGTGTTCAGTATATGTCACTTAGGGACTTCCTGAGTTGAAAGTGATGGATAAGGCTTTAAAAATACCTTTCCAGATAATCTCCAGTGTTTGTGATACGTGCGTCACCGTGGGTTCTTCTCACCGGCCAACTTCAAATATTGGTGTTTGTTGGTGTTTATGTGATCAGTGTAATCTGTTCTTTGTTTGGAGCTTTTATGTAGCATTTACCCGCATGCTCATTTAGCTACAAGCATGCTAATTATAGTTCTGTGTTTGACTTGGCCACTGTAGTAACGCCATGGTTTGTCTTCGCAATGGGCTTATAGCTCTAGAAACTAAAGCTTTAATAAGGATAAAACAAAAGCCAACATAAACAGCAGTAGCATTTACAAATAACAGTGTATCTAAAAGGTATGAGACAGCAACAACAACAAAAAACATCCCGTTCTGAAACGTACTGTAAGAGTCGTGCTTGTTTAGGTTCTGCTCGATCCTCTTCAATAATATTCTCTAGGTCGGATTCGGGCTCAAATTGGTAAGGTAATATTGACGGCATTGTTTACGATACACTGAAGCACATGCATCTACCCGTAATGACATGTCTTTCATTTTTTCATGAGGCAATTAACTGAGATAAAGAGATGTATGATGCAGAATGACCGAAGAAAGACTTTGAGAATGAAAACCAACCTGTTTGTTCCTCAGTATCTTCATGTTTGACTCTGAATTTTTCTTGAATCGTCATGTCGTCACTCTCCTCTATAATAAATGCCATCTCTGCTTTTTGCTCAGTATCTTCTTGTTTGCCTCTGAATGTTTCTACAATCTGAATGTCTTCACTCTCCTCTTTAATAAACGCCATCTTTATAACAGTGTCTCGTGGAACTCAATCTTCAGCAGGAGTTTTTCCTGTGTGTTTAAGATGAGAATAATTAACAGAAAGAAAAATAAATGCAAACTAAATCTCTGTGTGTCTCAATCAACTCCCTAGTTCAGTACTCAGTGCACTAGTAAGGGAGTCAGTCAGAGTGAGAGTTAATTGGACCCAAAACTCAAAGACACTCAAAACTAGCACATCAAATTAAAGGGTTAGTTCACCCAAAAATTACAATTAGCCTGTTATTTACTCACCTTCGAGGCATTCTAGGTGTTTATGAATTTCTTCTTTCAGACGAATCCAATTGGAGTTATATTCATAATTGTTCTCGCTCTTCCAATTGTTATTATTGCAGTGAGTGGGTGTTTCTCTTTAACAGTCTAAAGGCATCTTTACACAGCCGATTTAAGCTGCTCTAAAGCAGGTCTGTGTCTTCTCAGAATTCAGTCTAAAGACGCAATGCCGCATAAAACCAGACCTAAAACACGCTTGGTCTGACCCACCTCAGTCCCTAGTATCAAAGGCGACACAATGCTGTTTTGATTCAGTGTACATGAAACACAAAACAGTGTTTTTTTTTCACCCGCAGTCCGCTTAGAATAATTTTCTTCCCGACCCAACCATTCCCGCTCAAAATAAATCTTGTTTCCAGAATCTAATTTCCGCTACTAAAATAAAGAGAGAGATAGGCTAAAACATAAAAGTGTAGTCTGCACAAAACTGTTGCCTATTTGTTATTTAATTCGTCTTGTCAAGAGTCTTGTATTTATTGACAGCAAAATGTAAAACATTTTGAAAACGTCTTGTCAGGATACATACAATTAATTTAATATTTACAACACAATAGGAAAAAGTGTTGCAGAGGAGAAAAAATGTAGGTTGTACAAAACCACCTAGCTATTTAATTCCTCTTGTCAAAATAGGCTACTAAATTCGTTTAACATTTTGCCAAGTCATTCGATTTTTATGATATGTGTGATAATATCTGGGGACATCGTCCCTGACTGCTTTGCCGGTAAATGCGGTTAGATGCTTGACACAGACAGAAGTGCAAATCACAGCGGTAAGTCGTCGTCAATTGGCTATCGCCTGCTTTTATAAAGCTGTTATAAGTTCATTATCCCAGGACATAAAGGTATCTCGACTTATTCTAAAATGTTTAACCCAGTATCACTGTAATTTTGTACTGTTACATTCCAAAAAACTATCTCCTTGCGACATTTCACCCACAGATGACGGTCTGGCGACATCTGCTGTCTCCTGGAAAGCTAACGCTAGTGTCAATTTTCGTTTGTGGTGGCCTGAGTGACTTCCTGGCTATTTTAAACTAATTTCGGCCTCTTTTAATCATGCGGCGATGTTCCCCATGAAGTAATTTATAATTTATTTTAAGTGTTTTTTCCAAATGGAACAACTTTGTTAAGAAAAAATTAATATCTGTCAATACCACAGAAGCTAACATTGACAAACCATCCAGCGCATGATACACAGTAGCATGTGCAATAAATATAAATGTAACGTTGTTACATTTTAAAATGTCGTGTATTTATTTAGTTTGTGTTTTACATTAATTGCTATTTTTTATATTTGTTATTTAATTTTATAGCATTTGTTTTGGTTAAAACTCTTAAAACAATTGTTGTTATTTTAAAAAGGCATGATTACCACAATTTTAATTCCTGTGTAAATGCATTTATGCAGCTTCAGAATAGCATTAAGCGGTCTGTGTAAATGCACATTTTCATGATTTTATGCCGCTTCAGATTTGGTTTCTGTGCCGCCTTTGCTGTGTAAAGATGCCTTAAAACCACACGGCTCTGGGGGGTGAATAAAGCCCTCCTGTAGCAAATCCATGCATTTTTGTAAGAAAAATATCTATGTAATAAACACTTTTCTCTCACTTCCGGTATCTATCATACATGGAAGGCGTTCCAGACATATGATGTATGTGCAGCGTGTTCCTCTGAGATATGCTAGTCTTGCAAGTTTGTTTACAGGAGCAAAGGAACCAAAGTTTCCTTACTTTAGCAAAGGAAATCCAGTCTCCTCTTGGCTTATATCGAAATCCTTCAACATTTTTCATCACAAATCCTCATTTTGTGCTTCTAATTCCTGACCACAATTTTGTTTTGCTGTCTCTCCGAGTTTGTCACTAATCACACTATGCCAATATCCTACATCATCCGCCGGAACGGCTTCTGTGTACGACAGTCAGCAGAAGATAGAGAAAAGTGTTTATTGCACTTGAATTATGGATATTATATTTATCTTACTAGGGGTGACCCCGAATAGTCGACGATTTGATGCTTCAACAGGAGGAGCCTGATTCGACTCTCAATCTCACAGTCGAATACTCGCGGGGTGTTATGATCATGCCATTTTGGCTATATGAGGTGCTCAGTGTCTGATTTCACTTAAAATGTCTCGGTTACTTGTGTAACCCTCGTTCCCTGAAGGAGGGAACGGAGACGTAATGTCAGTGTGACTGACTAATGGGATCTTGCCCGAGAGCCCAATCACCTTCGAGTGTTAACAAAACAAGCCAATGACAGTTGACGTGCGTGTTTCGCCATGCGCACCCCGGCCCGCGGTGCGGGTTTAAACGGAGAGCATGTGCAAACGCACAACAGTTTTTCGCTAAGGAGCCGAGTCTGTGTGCCGTACAGCGGTGGTACAGCAACTATGGCGATGGGACGTTACGTCTTCGTTCCCTCCTTCAGGGAACGAGGGTTAAATAAGTAACCAAGACGTTCCCTATCAGTCAGTCACGTTCGACGTAACGTCAGTGTGACTGACTAATGGGATCCCTTAGAAAGTTCACCACCTGATCCCTGAAGGGTGTGGTGGGAACTTTGGGCACATATCCAGGCCGGAGTCTCAGGACAACGTGAGAGTTACCCGGTCCAAATTCTAGGCACGAATCGTCGACCGAAAATGGTTGCAGACACCAATTGATGAACAGGTTCCACTTCAGCCTGTAAGCGTGTCTTGTAGACGGGGCCCTGGCAGAAGTGATAGTGTTTACCACTGCGGGAGGTAGTAGTCACTGGTTGTCCGTACGGACCAGTATATGCCTCTCGTGTAGCAGCATTTTGAAGCAGATCAGAACAAGCCATACTGCCAGTAACTCAAGGCAATTGATATACCACTGCAGCTGGGGCCCTGTCCAGAGCCCCGCAGCTGCATGCCCATTGCGCATGGCCCCCCAGCCCGTGGTAGAGACATCTGTCAATACAACAACATGCCTGGACACTTGCGTTAGGGGAACTCCTGCCCTAAGAAAGCAAGGTCTGACCATGGAATGAAGGTGTGGCGGCAGGACGGGGTGACTGAGACCCGGTACGTGCCATGGCGCCATGCCCATCTCTGGACCCGGTCGTGAAGCCAATGCTGAAGCGGTCACATATTAATTAATCCGAGCGGCGTGACAGTGGCTGCGGATGCCATATGGCCCAGGAGCCTCTGAAAGTGTTTCAGTGGAACCGCCCTCTTGTGCTGGAAAGACTCCAGGCAGCTCAGCATCGACTGAGCTCGCTCTATTGAGAGACGTGCTGTGAGGTTGACCGAGTCCAACTCCATGCCGAGGAAAAGAGATCCTCTGCGTAGGGGAGAGTTTGCTCTTTTCCCAGTTGACCTGAAGCTCCAACCGGCTGAGGTGACTGAGCAACATATCCCTGTGTTCGCACAACAGTGTTCGAGACTGTGCCAGTATTTGCCAGTTGTTGAGGTAGTTGAGAACGCAAATGCCTGCTTCCCTTAGCGGGACAAGGGCTGCCTCTACAACCTTGGTGAAGTATGCTCGCCCTTCGAACGCAAAGTGGAGAAACGGTCTCGAGGGAGGATCGAGACATGGAAGTAGGCATCCTTCAGGTTGATTTTTGCAAACCAATCAAAAGGACGGATGCATTAAATAATGCGTCTCTGCGTCAACATCCTGAACGGGAGCTTGTGAAGGGCCCGTTTCAGAATGTGCAGGTCCAAGAATGGTCGTAACCCACCGCTTTTCTTGGGTACGATGAAGTAGGGGCTGTAGAACCCTGATTTCATCTCGGCTGGAGGGACCGGCTCTATCGCGTCCTTCGCCACCAGGACCGCGACTTCTGCACGCAAGACAGGGGCATCCTTGTTCAACACTGAGGTGAACCGAACGCCCCTGAACTTAGGAGGATGCCGGGTGAACTGAATTGCGTAGCCGAGTCTGATGGTCCTCAGGAGCCAGCGAGATGGCCTGGGGAGCTCTAGCCAGGCCCCCAGAGACCGTACAAGCGGGACCAGGGGAATCACCGACGAACCCGCGGTAGGGCAGCGAAGTGGAGCACAGGGGCCCGACTCAAAAGGCAGTGTGTCCCGAAGTGGGGTCTGAGTGTGTGGTGTGACACTCACCTGGCTCCATGGCTGGGCAGGGGGCGCAGGAGAAGGCATCGAATCCTCGGACCGGACCCTGCTGCCCACTGGCGAAGAGAGAGGGGGATGGGAGTGTGGAGACGGGGTCTCGTGCACTGCCATCCTCACCCTCTTGGGACCCGGAGGAAAAGGAAACTGCTCTTTTTTTGAGGCCCGGGGGCCAGTGGCGGAATAAAACAAAAAGGAAACAAAAGATTCTCCACCTGGCCCTCCACCGGGGGAAGGAGTGGTGCGGTCATCATCTCCTGAAGAGCAGGATCCAGAGGCTCCGGGTCGCCCGTCTCAGGGACGCCGCCTGCCCTGGCGCTTGGCAGGGGCGGAGGCAGGCTGCACCGCTGTCCTGCGGCCAGATCCACGCTGTGGCCGTTGTGAAGGCTGCTGCCATGGCCGAGCTGGAGGTGGAGGCAACAGGAAGGCGCCCTCGGCGACAAGCAGATGGAGGGGCTGCAACCAGCGGTAGGGTGGAGACAGCAGCGGACCGCCGGGGCAGGATGTGACGAAACGCCTCCGTCTGCTTCTGTGCGGCGGAGAACTGTTGGGTAAAATCCTCCACGGCTTCGCCGAATAGGCCGGCCTGGGAGATCGGGGAGTCCAGGAAGCGATGCTTGTCGGACTCCCTCATATCCTCCAAGGTCAGCCATAGGTGGCACTCCTGGACTACTAATGTGGACATCGTCTGACCCAGGGCCCGCGCTGTGACTTTCGTCGCCCTCAGGGCGAGGTCCGTCGCTGTGCGCAGTTCCTGCAACACACCTGGGTCAGCCCCACCCTTGTGCAAATGCTTTAACGCCTTGGCCTAGTGGACTTGCAGGAGGACCATGGCGTGCAGGCCGGAAGCGGCCTGTCCAGCAGCACCGTAAGCCTTGGCTGTTAGAGCTGACGAGAACTTACAGGCCCTGTGGACGGAAGGCGTGGATTACCCCTCCAGGCGGCAGCGCTGCATGGCAATAGCGCGCTCGACTGGGGGGGATCTCCACATACCCTTGGGCCACTTCACTGTCGAGGGTGGTGAGGATGGAGGAGGCACTAGGCCTGTTTCGGGCAGAAAAAGGTGCCCTCCAAGACCTAGTCACCTCCTCATGCACTTCCGGGAAGAATGGAACCGGAGGCGGTTGCCGGCGATCAGCCTGCGCCCCCAGGAACCAGTCGTCCAGCCTTGAGCATTCGGTAGAAGGCGGTGCAGCTCCAGTGCAGCCCGACGCTCTCAGTGGCCCGAGAAAGCACAGCAGTCAGTTCTGGATCTGACTCGGCCAACCCCACTCTACCTGACGGAGGCAGCGCAGCCGAATCGTCATCTCCAGAACCTAGCTCGTCCCCGATGCAGCGATCGGCATTCTGTCATCCGCTGGTGCTCCAAACGAGATGCTGGGCCCCGCCCTGTCCGAGGACCCCGTGAGCTCGTCCGGGAACACCAGATGGTGCGATGCACTGGAGGAGTGAGAGGCCCGCGGAGACGCACTCGACAGGGACGCTCTCACTGTGATCCTCAAGTCACCCTGACCATGAGCCGAAGTAGCCCTCCGAAACTCGGAGGAGCTAGAACGGGGCATGGCAAGGGGGATACCCCCTCATTTGGCGAGGAGGTATCTGGAACGCAGCATCGCGATGGTCATGTTCCCGCAATGAGAACATGACTCATCCACGAGCACTGTCTCAGCGTGCTGATAGCCCAAGCAGGAGGGACAGCGATCGGGACTGTCAGATGAAGCCAGGAAACAACCACATCCAGAAACACATGAGCGGGAAGCCATCTTTAAAAAGACGCCCGTCGCTCGTGGAGCTCTTTTAGATTGCTCTTACAGAAAAAAAACTATTTTAGATAAGCGCTGAAGTGCCCAGGGGAGGTCGCAGCGTGACCGCAGAATGAAGAGCTGCAGCACGCCGTCAGAAGCAGCACTGGACAGCAACCTCCGCTGACGCGCCGTAACACCAACACCGTTTGCTGTCTTGCAGACACACTCGGAGATTCGCTGAAAGGCTCGGCTCCGAAACTAAAAGCTGTTGTGCATTTGCACGCGCTCTCCTTTTATACCCGCACCGCGGGGCAGGGTGCGCGTGGCGAAACACGCACGCCAACTGTCATTGGCTTATTTTGTTAACACTCAAAGGTGATTGGGCTCTCAGGCGAGATCCCATTAGTCAGTCACACTGACGTAACGTCGAACATGACTGACTGATGGGGAACTACCGGTTTTCTCCCAATAAGTTAATACAGCCTATTATGATAATCCTGTAAATAAGAATAAATAAATATTTTAACATGCATGAAGTTTTAAGTTTCTCTTTTCATAATCCGTGACTGACAGAGGAGCATGGCAGCAGGGATTTAAATCTTTAAAAAGACTCAAATTGACTCAGAGTGAAAGACAGGATTTATTTTTCGATCAGGTAGGTTACAAGTTACTGTATTTCAAAAATTTTGGCCGCTTTATATATAGTTTATATAGGCCTACTATTATTTATCTTGTATGAGATGTATTTGGTTGAGTTGCTTCATTGTAGTAGGCTACTATGGTGATAATCTCTTCAGCACGCATCGTGAACAGGACAAACAACAATAATATTAATGACTATGACTCTGACTGTCATATGCATAACATTATAATGAGAACACTATTATAATAATACACTATTAATTTTGAGTTTAGCTGCCATGTTTCTGCACGTTGTTGCACGAAGAATGCATTCACAAAAGGAGTTCATTCAGAGCCGTGCAGACACGCTCACTTGTGCACTCGAGGCATTTTGTGCAGAGATAGACTGTAAAGTCGTAACATAAATAACGAAGCGTATTCTGTATGAGAGAAATTTGTTAAATCCCATTCATAAAAAAAGAGCTATCATATGCTTCATTTTACTGGTCATCTTCAGCGTGCGCAGATCAAAACAGAAATGCAGAACATTAATAACTATGGTATGTAGCCTACATGACCTATATAATAAGAGCACTATTGAATTTTTTTTGTGAATTTCTTAGGGTTTTGCTAACGTTTAATGTTAACTATCTTTTAATAAAAAATAAAACATTATTTACCCCGTTTATATATGCCAGACGTCCGTTACACATTTTCCCTGTGTTAAAGTCAGTAAGAATTTCTGTCGAATTTCTGACTTGACTCTTGGTAATGTATTTTTTGTCCCGCCCCCAAACATATGATTTGACTATCAGACTATAACTTTAATATTGGCAAGATTATAAAATTCTGATTCGACTATCAAAATCCTTAGTCGAGGACACCCCTATATCTTACAAAAATGCATGGATTCGCTACAGGAGGCATTTATTCACCCCCCAGAGCCGTGCGAGGCATGTTTTATTACGAATGCGCACACTTTATTTCACGTCTTGTGGACTGTTGACAACAAACACCTGCTTACACCATTGTGTAGAAGACTTGCAAGAGCCAGGACAATTTTGTATATATTTAATATAAATTACTCTGATTGGATTTGTCATATGGCGCTTTTCCACTGCATGGTACGGCAAGGAAAGTTTTTCAAGAGTCACAGCAGTAAACTATAATGACATGTGAATAATCCTGTCCACTCTAAAGCGGTACTAAACTGCAGTGGAAGTGCAAACCGAGTCGAACTGACCCGAGTCGTACCACGCAGTGGAAAAGCACCTAGCAAATTTTGTTACTAAATTTAGCAACTTTTCAGACTACCCTAGCAACATTTTTTTCCTAAAGCACCTAGCAACAAATTTAGCTTTGGAGTGAACAGGGCATGTGCGTGCAATTATTTCGTCGTTTGAAATGCGCTTGGCAAAGGGAGCGATCTAATTTCCCCATAATCTTCAACTGGGATGTTCCACGTGCCTGTCCAATCCAAAGTACCCACTCCAAGGGGATAGGGATGATGACTTCCATTTGGAATTTGCCCCGTGAAACGTACGGTTCGGTACACATACCCTCCCACCCCTAGTGTTTGTAAATATTTAAGCACACACAACTGGAAACCATAAAGTTTGTAAAAGATTTACAACTGATGAGCAGTTTACACTTTAGATTAGGGGATGCATAAAGCTTTATAAATTATTCATAATGTTTATTTACATAATAGTACAATGTTGACATTTCAACTATATATAAGTGATTCATAATATATTAACTAATAACCATTAAGGATCTGTTTGATTATTTCATGATGCTATTTTTGTAAAATAATTTACAACAGATTTGTAAATCATTAGCATATTACTTAATCATTTGTGAATGTATAGTCATGTTTTGTAAATGATTAGTTCATCATCATCTAATCACTTGTAAATGATGTATAACTTACTCTAAAAAACAAAGATAAAAAATATTAACATATCACTTATTAATCATCTATGAATGCATAGTCATAGTTCATCATAAACTAATTACTTGTAAATTAATCAACAAAACATACACAAATGATTAGCATATCACTTATTAACTGCTTATGAATGTTTTGTAAATTATTAGTTCAGCATAAACTAATCACTTAAAAATGACTTACAACTGAACGTTATTATAGTGTTAACAATCTGAAGTACATGTTTGTATTAAAGTAGAAATGGGTGATAAATATGCATTTCGTATGGAAATTAAACAGCAAGCACTTTGAGTGTCTTGTTCATCATATTTATATTCATATAAAAGCAACATAACTGAAATTCTATCATGTTTATCACCAGCACAACACATGAGCGTGAGAATAACACAATATCCACACCTTTGATCTCGTAGGTATCTGTTCTACTTTGAGAGCTCAGAACTGTCCGTCTTGACTGCACTTCACTCCTCCCCTCACTGCAGCCGCCTACTCTCACCTACATTTCAGGCGAGTTGCATCTCAAACAAGCCTAATGTCTGAAGGGTTACTAGGAAGATACAGGCAGGTGAGATTTGATCAGGGTTGGAGCTGAACTCTGCCGGACTGCGGCTCTCTGTGACCGGAATTTGCCACCCCTCGATTAGACTTTCAGTTTAGAACAGTCAGTTGATTTGTAGAAGTTGTCATTACTCACAGGGGTGTATCTAGAAAATTATTTATAGGGTGGCATGAGGTCTATGAGGGGTGGCAACACCAAAGCAAGTGCACATGCATAGTTTTGGGGAATCTATGGCCTGGAATACAAAGTTGTGTTCACAAGTATTGCATTACCATAAAATAATGATCTATACTGTTTGAAATAAAAAAATAACATTTCAATATCCATGGCACCAAGTCAAGACATTGAAATAAAACATCAAAAGATGCTAAAAGTGTCTGAGCTTGTATCACTAAAGAAGATGAGTAGTTTTATTAATATTAAATAGCTACTTGGTTGATTTAAATAACATTTAGTACAAGTTTATAAGCAACAAAAACTTTAGAATTTCCTAACATTAGAAATAAATATACCAAAACAGTGAGACTGGATCAGTTTTGCAAACAATGTGTGTGATACTCAGAACATCTATCTTATTCTGACCTATCCGACCAAACTATCTTTTTTAAACAAGACAAGCTACCATATTGTTTTCTTTCAAACTTTTCTGGTTATTAGTTTTTCTTGATTAATAACATAAGATTCATTAAATAATTCATAATTTTCTATAAACACAATTTCAAAACTGTGCACCAACTTGCACAAAGCTCAAACTTCCAGGTCAAAATAAAATATTCTAGTCAAAAATCAAACTTTCTTCTCTCTAAATCAGATGACGGAAAAACACCATATAATACACAGACTACTTTCCTGACAAACAATTATGAGATGAATCTCTTACTTGCCAGTGACCAAACTGGTGATAAAAACAATAGATCCCTGCCCAAAACACAATAGAAAATAAAATGGATTTAATGGTTTTAATTGGAATTGTATTGGTTTTAATGGAAACTATAATGGCATGTACTGGTATGTGATGGATTCTATTGGTGAGATGTTAAATCCTATTGGAAAAATGCCCAAAACACACACAAAAAAAGGAAATTTGTAATGGTTTTACTGGAAAAAGCTAATGGTTTATAATGGTATTTTAAATGGAAACCATTGGAATTGATGTGATGGTTTCTATTGGGCTTATATAGTTTTATTAGCAGGGCAAACTGTTTATGATGAACTGCACTCTCTATATAGAGAGATATATCTCAATATGAATGTATTTATTTATCAATGACAAAACAGTGTGTTTATGATGAACTGATTCACTATGTAAAGAGATATATCACAATATAAACATTTATTTATTTATTAGTAATCAAACTTTGTTTATGACGAACTGTTTCACGAGAGATATCACAATTTAAACATTTATCTATCAGTGATCAAACAATGTGTTTATGATGCACTGCTACACTATACAGGGATCTAAATCAGATTAATCTTTACTGTTACTCATGTGTGAATGTGCTTTACTATAAAAAATCTATGTTCGTTACTGTTATTAGATAGATTATAGTATTAAATTGAAAAAAAAAATTGTATAGATGTAAACACTTTAAAATATTAAAAACAAACCTTTCTTCAGCAGAAACAAAGATGAAGGGACTTGGTGCAGACTTATGATGTCACACCACCCCACCAAAATAAAGGTCCTGTTCACACAAAACAGAAATTCACATACAGAAAACACATTAAAACAGTAAGATAAAAGGTTGAATCAAAGGATAAACCACAGATTCAGAAAGTTATCGATATCAGATTTTTTTTTCCAAAAGCTTCTGGCTTATATCTAAATGTTATCAGAATTAATCAGAATGAGCTGTATTGGCCAGATATGTTTACACATATGAGGAATTTGTTATAGTGATATATTATAAGCTTCACAGTGTAACAGAATGCGACAGGACACAGACAACAAAAGAACAATATACAAATAGGCAATGCAATAGCGAGCTCAACATGCCCCATGCTTTGTTCTTGTGATTTGTGCTAAATTTCGATTCCTATTTCTTTAGACATTGTTTTTCGGGTAAGAGTCCGTGGATATAAACACAACTTGTTGAAAACTGTATTTGTTGAAACGGATAGGTTGTAACAGCAAATTAGGATGTAATTAATATTATTTGACGATTCGTTAGGCTACATTTATGATAACAATATTTTTAAAGTGCAACATAAAAGAGGCTTTTTCTTCTTCCTGACCCGACCGTTCCCGCTAAATATATCTCGTTTCCAGAATCTCACAATGACATTTCCTCTACTGAAAGAGAGAGAGATAACAAATAAAAATGTAGTCTGCACAAAATGTATTTTATTGTAGGCTATTTATTTTATTCGTCTTGTCCAGAATCAAATTAGTTTTACATTTTTTTTGTCAACATAATAATGTGTCGCAGAGAGAAAAAAATATAATAATGTAGGCCAGTTTGTAAAAAAAGCATATTTGTTATTTTTATTCGTCTTGTCAAAATACAAAATTTGTTTAACCTTTTGCTGTCAACACGGAAAAGTGTCGCAGAGAAAAATAAGACATCTTTCATTTAAATTTATATGTAAAATATGAACAAAACCGTTGGCTTAGACATTGCAAAATTAAATCTCTTTTTCATGAAACAAAACAATTTAACTTCTCTGAGAAGAATGTCCCAAGTCAGACTTGCCTGACGTGGGTTTCTGACCATTTTGCAGTCGGAGTTGAACATACTTCAAGGACCACCTTTTTCTCCATCCTTTTTCTGCTCTGTCACTCATCGACGGGGCTCCAGGCAAACCCCTGCCGTGCCGCCCCCACTTCACTCAAATACGATTTTAAAGATGCATGTGAAAGATTGGATCATTTGTTTATTGACACAACTACATTAAAATAAAAGCAAGCACGGGCATGTTTTGATTATTATTTTTTTCCCCTATTGCAATGTAAAATAAATAATAAATAACCACTAAAGCTGCAAACGCAGATTAAGTGTACAAGACTGAAGTGACCATGGGTAGATTTGGTAGAAGTCCTCGGTGAGCAGCCCTGGTGTGCACAGCTATTAGCAGTCAGGGCTTCATCTGAACAAAGCCGGTCCGGATCGGCATCTCTGAACTCCCATCATCTCATCTGGCGGATCCTCTTCCTCCAGTGAAATACGTTTGTGTCAGGGTTATTGTAGTTTTGCATTTTAAAATTCGAATTTTTTTATTTATTTTTTTTTGCTTTCAATTTTCGCTAAAAATTTAAGTTTGGTTTTTATTTTTGTATAATTTGGTTCATTTTAGTGTAGTTTTTATTTTGTAAAGTTTTCTACCCTAAAGGCTACAAGTTAGTTTCGGTTTTAATTTGAGTTTTAGTAATTCAAGTTAGCAGAATTAACAGAACACTTCCAGAGCACAGACCAAAGACATTTTAATTTAAACTTATTGACGCAAACCACTAGCAACACAAAATTAAAGCATGCTGATTAGAAAATTATTAATTTTATTATTTTATACAGTCGCTGTTGGTTTCGTTTTGTTTGAGCTTGTCATTGTTTATCTATTCTTCTTTCTTTCTTTTTTTCTTGTCTTAATGCCTTTATTTTTCTCAAATACAGTTCTTAACACAACATATTTCACCGTTTAAACATGTATACAACTTTTCTTATATTTAAATTTGTTTAACAAGCATTTTAGAAGTAAAAATAAAACATTTCATAGTCGCAAAAAAACCCCGATGCGGCTGGTTTAGGTGACTTGGTTTGCTTTGCATAAAATCGTTTACTGTTTTATATATTAAATGAAACAAACCTGTATTTGACAAAAAAAAAACGAAATAAGTCAGTTGCACTGGGAACTGCTCTCACCAGAAGAGAAGGCAAAATATCTGCGTGCACTCAATGCAAATGCAAACTCTGGGTTGCTGCGACTGTCCTATGATCTGGGTTACACAAAAACTACCCAAACATTTAAAAAAATGTTAAATAATATAACCGTGATTTTTAGAGTATATGTGCACACTATAAAATGAACTGGAGCAAGCTGGTAATCACTTAAATGCGTCAACCGAGTGACTGCGCGAATGATCGTTACCTCTCCATCCTCTGATGCGAATCCATCACCCCACTTTATTACACAAATTAAACACTGTATATGATAAAATAAAACATACATTAGGCTATAATCTTACCGTTCAGAAGCACATGTCTGGCTTTAAAACTCACCAGACAGCACCAGCAGCAAAGGGAATTCATGTATGGATAGTTTTCGTTTTGATGACATTTATGAATGTATATTATTATGTTTTGCAGCCTATTGATGACGCGCAGTTGTGGGGTGGCGCGGGAGTGGCATTACTATGAAGCAAATTTTATTTAGATGTAGAATAACTAAGCGGTGATAACGAATGCCCAAAATATAAACTACAAATATCTGTCCCTTTGCCCCCCTGACTGTGTTACTGCCGAGGCGACTGCCTAGTTCGCCTATATGCACGCGCCGACCCTGCTCATCGACAGCCCGCCTGTTCTGTCAGGGTGGCGTTATGCACATGCTGCCCACTGTGCGCAATAAAATACATGACACAGAAGCACTGGTGCGTGCGTGCAGCGCGTGAGCGATAAGAGGGAGTAAAAACACACAGATATGCTGCTCTGAAAGGATGTCGGGAACGGGATATTGTTAGACCGCCCACTCCCGTTCAAATTACACCGGAGTTACCGACAGCTACCGTGTTTTATTCCCGCGTTGTAAGAAATCTGGTCGGGTCCCGCGAAAAACAGTGCGGTGATGACGGTGATGACCTCAACACCGCGGTTGGCATCTCATTACCGCGGTGAAGTGGTTATGCGGTTATCGTCACAGCCCTAGTCACGCCCCCTTGTTTAGCCCTTGTCTTGTCCTCGTTTCCTTAACTGTGTTCACCTGGCCCTCGTGTGCTTTCCTCCCTTTATATTGTGCTGTTTTCCTCTTGTGTTTGCGGGTTCGTCTTGTGCCATAGAGACAGTTACCAATTTGCTGCTCTATATTCCAGTCGTGCGTTGTCATCTTGTATCCTTACTGCAGTTTTGCTCTTGAGTTTATATCTCTGATTTTGTCTGGTTTTGTTCTTCAGTAATCTTGCTTGTTTACTTATAATATTTTCTTTATTTGTTTATCAGTCCTGTTTCTAGTCTTCAAATGCTCTGCTTTTATTCTTTAGTTGTACATTCAGATTTTTCCTTTTACTTTTAGTTTTGCTTTTTATTTTCTTGTTATTTTTCCCTTTTATTACATGTTCCTTGTGTAGTTTTGCGTGCTGTCTTGTTGTGTGTTTGTGCTGTGTGTTCCCTCCAGTCCTGCTCTACCAGACTGAGACTCCCTGCCTGTTGGTTCCCCCAAGCAATCTGCCTACCAAGCCTGGTGCAGATAATCTTTCATTGGTACCGACTGGGACTGCTCTCCATACTGTCTACCTCTGGAGGCTTAGTTCTCTCCTGCTGTTTAGAGTAGTTTCAAGACTGTTCACCCCCGTGCACCCCCCTGAACTTGTGTTTCAATAAATATTTGTTTCTCTCATTCTGCTTTTGGGTTCCTTCCTGTTGACCTTGACATTACGAATCCGCCAAATAGGACCCAGCAGAATGAGTCTCCGGATCCTGCCACCTGCAAACTCTCAGGAGAGACTAGCCCGTCAGCGAGGACTGGGATATCTTCGTCAGCAGGGGCTGGAGGTAAGGGCCTTCGCTCAGTTCTTTTGGACTATGTCCAGGGGCCTTGAGTACCAGGATGCAGCCCTTAAGGATATCTTCAACCTCTGTCTGGACAATCCACTGCCTCAGTGGGAAATGGAACAACTGAGGATTTTGGACTTTTGGAATTTTTCCAACTATGTGCACCACCGCAAGGATTGGCAAATCCTTTCGCCACCAGAGTCCAACAGCACTGACCAAACCACCGTCACTCCCTCACCGAATCAAGATCATGTTCCTCCTATTCCTCCCACATTAAAACGCCGGTTGAGAAGGAAAAGGGCTGCCCGGAATGTTGTAGCCATCACTGTGTCTGCGGAGTCAACCGCAGTCACTGCAGAGGTGGGCAAATCAACTACACTCTTCCCTGAGCTGGTTGAGAATGCTACAGTCACCCCTGAATCAGTTGAGTCCGTTCCAGTCATTCCTAAGCCTGTCAAGTCTGCTCCAGTTCTTCTAGAACTAGTCGAGTCAACTGTAGTCATTTCTGAGTCAGTCAAGTCAAGCCTTTCCAGAGTCTGTCGAGTCTGCTCCAGTTCTTCTAGAAATGGTCAAGTCCGTTCCAGCCTCTGAGTCCACTGCAGTGTCGGCTCCAAGCCCTGTGTTCATTCCAGAGCAACCTCTTAAGCAGAGGAGGAAGAAGGGTTGTGTTTTACAGTCCACTGTTTTTCCTGCAGCCCCGGAGGGCAGTTCTGCTGCTCCAGAGGCCGTTTCAGTCCGGGAGCCCACGCAGTCCGCTCTGTTCCGGGAGCCCACGCAGTCCACTCTGTTCCGGGAGCCCACGCAGACCGCTCCGTTCCGGGAGCCCACGCAGTCCGCTCCAGAGCCCGCTCCGCCCCGTGAGCCAACGGAGTCCGCTCCAGAGCCCGCTCCAGTCCGGGAGCCCGCTCCGCCCCGTGAGCCCACAGAGCCTGCTCCAGTCCGGGAGCCCACAGAGTCCGCTCCAGAGCCCGCTCCAGTCTGGTTACCCACAGAGCTCGTTTTAGCCAGTCGTGTCATGCCCACAGAGTCTAGTCCAGCTAGTCGTACCATGCCAACAGAGATCATCCCTGAGCTGCTTGTCCTTCCTGTTATGGCCAGTGCGGCCACCCTCAAGCAGTCTGCTGTCATTGTTCCGTCCATGGATGACACTGAGGCCGTTCCCAAGCAACCAGCTTTCACTGCCACAGGCTCAGAATCTGCTCCAGTCCGCCAGACTTTAGACTCAGTCTTTGAGTCCGCATCAGTCCCAGACCCAACTCTACCCTCAAGATTCAACCCAGAGTTGTTTCCTATCTCCGACTGTGCTCCAGTCCCAAAGTCCTTGGAGTCTGCCCTAGAATGTGCTTTAGTTTCAGACTTTGCTCTCCTCACCGAGTTTACGCTGGAGTTAGCCCCAGTCCTGGAGCCACCAAGGTCCATCTTGGAGTCTACTCAAGAGTTCATTTCAGAGCAAGTACCAGTCCAAGAACAGCCTGAAAACATCCCAGAGTCCGTTTCAGAGCCAGTCCCAGTCCAGAAGCAGAGTGTATCCCGGAGTCCAAACCAGAAGCAGCCAGGATGTATCCCAGAGCCACTCCCATCAGAGTCACCCACTCTCTCTGTTAGTCTTGTCATGGGCAAGAAGGCTGTCCCCTGCCTTGCTCCAAAATCACCAGAACTCCCCACCTTTTCTATAAGTGGAGTTATGGCATCGGAGTCAACTCCTAAACCAATTCTCAGCCCAGAGACTGTCCCCAATACTAAGGTCATTCCTGGTCCCCAGGCAGCTGCCAGCACCCTGCCTTACTCTACCATTTTCAAGCCACCATTATTCAAGCCAGTCAATACCCCCAGATACACCACTTATGTTTCTCCCACTCCGCCTTCAATGCAACCTAACACTTGCGGTTTTCCCACCCCTCCAGCAGCCTTCCACTCTGCCCTGCCAGGCTACAACACTGGATTTATCCCCACCCCCTCTCCTGGGCTGCATGGTGGCTATGGCTTTGCTATGCCTGCTCCATTCAAGCCCGCCCGGTTGATACCCCCTTTGTTCCCTGTTGCGTCACCACCTCCCTGGACTGGTTTGGATGCCAGGAGGCATCCATTGGGAGGGGGGTACTGTCAGGGCTCTGCCCTGGCAGCCTTGCCTGTGTTGTCTTTGTTAAATGTTTTGTTGGTTGTCTTGTGTCTTAACACATTGCTTTGTCTTTGTTTGTGTCTACCATGTGTTCCTGTGATCCCACCTCCTTGTTTCCCTTGGTCACGCCCCCTTGTTTAGCCCTTGTCTTGTCCTTGTTTCCTTAACTGTGTTCACCTGGCCCTCGTGTGCTTTCCTCCCTTTATATTGTGCTGTTTTCCTCTTGTGTTTGTGGGTTCGTCTTGTGCCATAGAGACAGTTATCAATTTGCTGCTCTATATTCCAGTCGTGCGTTGTCATCTTGTATCCTTACTGCAGTTTTGCTCTTGAGTTTATATCTCTGATTTTGTCTGGTTTTGTTCTTCAGTAATCTTGCTTGTTTACTTATAATATTTTCTTTATTTGTTTATCAGTCCTGTTTCTAGTCTTCAAATGCTCTGCTTTTATTCTTTAGTTGTATATTCAGATTTTTCCTTTTCCTTTTAGTTTTTGTTTTGCTTTTTATTTTCTTGTTATTTTTCCCTTTTATTACATGTTCCTTGTGTAGTTTTGCGTGCTGTCTTGTTGTGTGTTTGTGCTATGTGTTCCCTCCAGTCCTGCTCTACCAGACTGAGACTCCCTGCATGTTGGTTCCCCCAAGCAATCTGCCTACCAAGCCTGGTGCAGATAATCTTTCATTGGTACCGACTGGGACTGCTCTCCATACTGTCTACCTCTGGAGGCTTAGTTCTCTCCTGCTGTTTAGAGTAATTTCAAGACTGTTCACCCCCGTGCACCCCCCTGAACTTGTGTTTCAATAAATATTTGTTTCTCTCATTCTGCTTTTGGGTTCCTTCCTGCTGACCTTGACAGTCTTGCACCAGCACTAACATAATATTACAATATTTTAACTAATGACAACCTTTTCTATAATTTATCACGTAAAAAAAACATTATACAAGAAAAAGAATGAAAGAATGATATGATTGTGATAGTACCTATCGTAACTAGGGTTGGGTATCGTTTGGGTATTTTTCAATACCGGTGCCAAATCGATACTTTTAAAACGGTACCGGTGCCTGAACCGATACTTATACAAATAAACAATTACCAATTAATAATTGGATTGGCCATTAGCACTAAACACATGAGCCCAGTTTCACAGACACACAGACAGGGCTTGGATTAACCCTAAACTACACCTCTCTTTATCAAAAATTTGATTATTCACTTTTTCTAAATCTCTTTATCTTTCTCTCCTTCTCTTGCTAGCTTGTACTTATTTGAACAATGCCTGAGACTTGGTGTTATGGGAACTTCCTCTGTCTGTTTGCTTCTTCAAGATTAATCGCTTTATGTATTCCCCAATTGTAAGTCGGTTTGGATAAAAGCATCTGCAAAATGACTAAATGTAAATGTAAACCAGGATTAGATCATAGTTCAATTATGACATTTAAGTAATTTTTATAAACATGCTCAGAAAAAAAAAGATTACTAGAGTGCATCTTGAGACAAAACAAATGCACTCATATATTTTAGAATCAGTCAGTGCAAGTTTATTTCAGTTAAAACAGCAACGAGTTACATTTTAGTCTAGCACTAGGTTCAAGCTATGTCTGTGAAACCGTGGGGTGATGTGTTTTTCATTCATACTGGACGCTAGAAGCCACCCTCGCGCTGAAAATTCACAGATCCAGTCACAGAAGTAGCTTCTGTGACTGTCTATCACGCAACTCTTGATGCTTCAGGGATATGGATAAGTAAACAGAAGATACAAAACGTTTTGAATGATAAAATATATACAATAAACACTCGACTACGACAATGCATAGTTTATCTATGTTATTCATGCCATCTCTTGTATTTTCATAATAATTAAGTATATTTATAATCCATTGCTAATCGATTTATTAGTAGGCTATGGAGTAGTAGTAGTAGCTTAGCTAGTTAACGGAAGGCCGTCAGAGCAAGTGTAATTACTGCATTCACGCGCTCCTCGGATGCTCTCATTCCATGAGTTGTGCTTTTAAGTCAGAATGTGAAAACAGCACACTCACGTTACTACAAAGATTTGTTGGACTTGTATTATTAGAGCTTTCCGAATTTAGTTAATGTGCATTTTCTCAGTCGGGAAATTATTTTGTACGTTTGGTGCCGGTGATGATGCTTCTTACGTCCGTTTCGGAGAAACAAAGGACAAATATTTCAACCAATCACTTGGATGGCACCGAAATGAGGCACCGAAATCTGCGTTCTGATTCGGTTCGGTACATACCGGTTCCATAGGTACCGGTGCCATGTTGGTACCAGGTTTCGGTACCCAACCCTAATCATAACTTGGCAGAGCCGTGTTTTGCCAAAGGCTTTCTTTAGTCCTGTGCCATCCATGTTCATCGTGGACATCAATCTATTTGTAAGAACTCTGACAACAGAAAAAAGACAATCAAGAGAAATCAGTAACCAATATTTGTTTGAACAATATAAAAGAGACCAGAACAGCTGAGCTTTTAAGCAGAGGAGGAATGTCTTACACTTTTTCTCCATCACTTTGGTGCATTGATTGTTGTATGACTTCAAAGTACCACAAGAGCGATTCAAAAGCATAAGGAGCCATCTGCTCTGCTCTCTATTGCTCTCACAGTATTTGGATGTCATATAACGATCAGTGTAATTTGCATAGGCTACATATTTGTTTCTGAAATGCTAAAAAGTATTTAAAAGAGTAATACTTCATAACTGCTCCACCACAGTGACTGGGAGCAGAAAGATAAGAAAAGCACATAAATAATCTAAATGGGCCTTTTATTATGGCAGCAGCAGGTATGCATATACAAGTTCTACTTTCTTAATTATTTGTTCCACGGTGTTCACAAATTTTCAGTTCCCTTTCAAGGGAACTCCGTTGCGTAAAACACGCTTTGGGAACGCTTTGCGTGATAAATCTTGAAAAATGTGAAATCAATCCAAGGTGTAATTGGGACGTCAGAACAGGTGACGTCACGAACCAGGAGGCTATAAAGCCTGCCCAAACGAAGCTGTTACTAGCCTTTTGTGTCTTCACAACCACTCTGTGTGAAACTGTCCTATTTAGTGTTGTCTGTCATTACTTTAATACGAAGAGAACAGATATGGCGAGCAAGCAACAACAAGTTTTAGAATGTGTGTTTGTCCCTGCCCTCATTGTCTAAATGGGTGGGGATACACACATTCTTTGTGTTGCCTGTTTGGGAGAAGAGCATGCACGGTCAGCGCTCGAGAGCGCTGGCTGTGAGCACTGCGATATGCTTCCCCTGCGGACGCTCCGATCTCGCCTAGCGTTCTTTCGCGAGGACGCTCAGGCTCGTGTTCCCCAGGGCTCTGGTCCCGCTGTTGCCGAGGCATGGCGAAGGCTGCAGTCCTGGGGTTCGCACGCGCTGCGGTTTCTTCTGCCCCAATTGAGGCCAGACACTGCAGCTATTTGATTCTTAGGAATTAGATGTTTTAAGTGCCAATGCAATGTATACTGAGGACTCGCCACCTCAGTCTCATGCTTATGATGAGCTAGTTGAGATTGTGTCAAGTGTGGTTAAAAAAAAAAACTGTTTGATTTGCCAGCAGAGAAGGAAGGACATTCGTTCAAAAAAGCAGACTTGACGAACGCTTCTTGCCTTCTCGTACACAACCTCAACGCTGGGGAGAAACCGGTGTCTTATAGAGTCTATAGTACACAAACACCACACTATTCCTCTATATTAAATAAAGAAAGACGGTTACGGAGAGATGCCGAAGATGGAAGAGACGCTCACGAGCTATCTCTCCCCTGATTCATCTTCATCCGCTAGAACCCTGATATTACCCACTAAGCCAGTAAGAACTACATCAGCACTGGTGGGAAAGGCTTATTCAGCGGCTGGTCAGGCTGCAGCATGTTTACACACCATGTCACTGTTGTAAGCCTACCAGGCTGAATTATTAGCAGATCTCAATGAGGGCGGGGTATTGGTCTGAACGCAGTTTGCGATCTGCGTCGGGCCACAGATTTGTCTCTTAGGGCTATTGCAGCACCTGGTAGCCACTGAGAGACATTTATTGTTAATCTTGTAACATCAAGAGAAAAATACAAACTTTCTTATGGATGCTCCTATTTTTCCTCTGACTTTTCCATCGATGCAGTTATATCAGTTGTCGAGAGATTTCAGGAATCAGCTAAACAAGAAGAAGCGGCATTCCATAAACTCAGTCCCAAACATCTAAGCAGAGCGTGACTTTTCGTGCTCCCCCACCTAAATAATGGGGACACGGCAAGCGCGCTCAACCGCAGCCTTAAAAGTATAAAACGGGTCTGAGGACCGTTATTATTACGGTTATGATAGCTGCAGGGAAGAAGTCCTGACGCCTCTTTTTACGGTGTCCTTCTCCCTTCGGTGTCCTCAGGAGACCGTTCTGCCAACCCTGCCACCTTGTGTGCTTCAGGGCGCAGCGGTCTCCGGCGAGCGCATATCTTAAGGTCCACCCGGAAACGTTGTGGCCTTTGTAATGCCCGCAAGGGTTTTCAGAGCAGTCAGTTCAGACGATTCCTGTCAGTACACCGTTTCAGGAAGTTATTCTGACTGCACAACTAGACAGAGTGTGGCTTATCGTGCTCCTAAGTATGGGGACACGGGAAGCGCACTCAACCACAGACTTCGAAGTGTAAAACGAATCTGAGGACCGTTATTATTTCTAAGAAGGCTGTGGGAAAGAAAACCTGATGCCCGAGTGCTCAGGCCAAAGGGGACTTCACCCCCGAAGTGGAGCGGTCAACACCTCCTTTTACTGTGTCTGTCCCCCTTCGGTGTCCTCAGGAGACCGTTCTGCCAACCCTGCCACCTCGTGTGCTTCAGGGCGCGGCGGTCTCTGGCGAGCGCATATCTCAAGGTCCACCCGGAAACGTAGTGGCCTTGGGATGCCCGCCCCCTCCGAGGAGGGTTTCAGAGCGGTCACTTCAAATGCTTCCTGTCAGTTCGCCGTTTCAGGACATCGTTCTTACTGCACAACTACATATAAATCCAGAAACCAGTCTCGAGAGGCTGATACCTCTAGTAGAAATTTGACAGCGTGGAAACTTCTGTCAATATATCTCCTTGGGTCCTGCAGACTATAGAAAAAGGGTATCAATACAGTTCGGGTATCGCCCGCCCAGGTTTATGGGGGTGTTTTCCACCGAGGTGGCCCCCCAGCAGGTTCTGGTAATGGAACAAGAAGTGAAAGCTCTGTTAGAGAAAGGGGATAGAATATGTACCTCACTCCAACAGGGAAACCGGGTTTTACAGCTGGTATTTCATAGTTCCTAAGAAGGATGGGGGGTTGCGTCCCATTTTAGATCTTCGAGTTCTGAACGACTCCGTCATGCAGCTCAAAGCTCAAGTTCAAATGTTAACTTTAAGACAGATCGTGCCACAAATCAGATCCGAGGACTGGTTTGTCACGATAGATCTCAAGGACGCATACTTCCACATATCCATCCTTCCGTGTCACAGGGGGTTCCTGAGGTTCGCTTTTAGGGACAAACCATACCAATATCGGGTTCTTCCGTTGGGCCTAGCATTATCACCCTGCACTTTCACGAAATGTGTAGATGCAGCCCTGGTGCCTCTTTGGTTTCAGGGTATTCACATTATGAACTACATCAACTATTGGTTGATTCTAGCTCAGTCGCATCAGTTGGCAGTGCGGCATCGAGATGTCGTTCTGGCCCACATTAAATAGTTGGGGTTATGGCTAAACGCCAAAAAGAGTGTGCCTTCTCCACTACAGAGGACCACTTTCCTTGGCGTGGTATGGGACTCAACGTCAATGCAGCCGCGCCTGTCACCGGCACGTATAGAGTCCATCACTCGGCCAGTCACTCACTGTCAAACAGTTTCAGAGACTGTTAGGTCTTATGGCAGCAGCATCCAACATGATACCTTTTGGACTGCTGTACATGAGACCTCTACAGTGGTGGCTCAGGACCAAAGGGTTTTCCCCGTGGGGCAACCCCTTTCATATGATCAAGGTCATGCGGCGATGTGTTCGTGCCTTGGTAATGTGAAAAAAAACCTTGGTTCCTGTCCCAGGGTCCCGTGTTGAGAGCGTCATGTTGTCGCAAGATGCTAATGACAGATGCCTCTCTCACGGGCTGGGGAGCGATCTTAGAGGGACACTCGAGTCAGGGTCTGTGGAAGGACCATCATCTCTCATGGCACATCAACCGTCTGGAAATGTTGGCTGTATTTCTTGCTCTCAAGAATTCCTAACAGATCTCAGGTGCTACCATATGCTTGTCCACTCAGACAACACATCAGTGGTCTCCTACATAAATCACCAGGGGGGTTTGTGGTCACGCCCACTTTGCAAACTGGCGTGCCAAATCCTCCTGTGGTCCCAAGGGAAGTTGTTGTCTCTTCGAGCAGCTTACATCCAAGGGGCCCACAATATAGGAGCAGACATCCTGTTGAGACAGGGGCTGAGGCCCGTGGAATGGATGCTCCCCCCGACGTGGTGGAGCTGATATGGAGGCACGAGTGGATCTGTTTGCATCGAGAGACGTCTCACTGTCCACTCTGGTTCTCGCTCATGCATCTAGCTCCTCTAAAGAACGGACTGGGCGCAATAGTGCAGACGTGGCCGAGGCTTTGTCTGTGTGCATTTTCCCTAATCACTCTGCTCCCGGGAGTCCTGGAGAGAGTTCGCAGGGACCAGGTTCTACTACTTCTCATTGCGCCACGGTAGCCGGGCAGAGTATGATTCCCAGATATAATATCCCTTCTCGACGGGCCTCATCCGGAGCTCCCCACCAGGAGGAACCTTCTGTCCCAAGCAGGGGGCTCAATATTTCACCCCCTACCAGAACTGTGGAAACTGTGGGCCTGGCCTCTGAGGGGGCCCAGCTCATAGACTCAGGTCTCTCAACCAAGGTTGTTGAGACCATTCTCAACTCCAGAGCTCCCTCCACGAGGAAACGTTATGCCCTGAAGTGGAAAGTTTTCACTTCATGATGTAGTGACCATCAGCTAGACCCAGTTAACTGCCCAGTCGGTACAGTGCTGGAGTTCCTGCAAGATTGGTTCACTGCAAGGCTAGCCCCGTCATCTCTAAAGGTATATGTGGCGGCCATAAGTGCTTACCACATTCCCTTTGGTGGAATGTCATTGGGGAAAGACCCCTGGTATCTATTTTTCCTCCGTGGTACTTTGAGGCTGAGGTGCTGCAAGCCTTCTGTCCTCCTCCTTTCAGAATGTGGACCAGGAAAGGCACAATTTGCTTTGCCCAGTGCGGGCATTAGATGCTTACGTCCACAGAGCTGCCCTGTGGCGTAAAAATGAACAGTTGTTCATATGTTTTGGACCTCCTAACAAGCGGTCCCCTGCATCTAAGCAAAAGATGAGCAAGTGGGTGGTCGAGGCCATCTCACTTGCTTATGAGTCGGCCGGTCAACCTTCCCCTATGGCTGTCCGGTCCCACTCAACCAGGAGTATGGCGGCCTCCAAGGCCCTAATATCAGGAGTTGCTCTCCAAGAGGTTTGTGATGCGGCAAGCTGGTCCTCACCGCACACATTCATCAGATTTTATTATTTGGACCTGGACTCTACCCCAGGTTCCCAGGTGCTCTCGCCCTAGTGCTGTTTTATACAACGGAGTTCCCTTGAAAGGGAACGTTCGGTTACGACTGTAACTTCGGTTCCCTGAAGAGGAAACGAACGTTGCATTCCCGGCCATATCTCCTCCGTGCCTGTAAGCGACTTGCTCAGACTTTTTAAGCTAGTGACAGCTTCGTTTGGGCAGGCTTTATAGCCTCCTGGTTCGTGACGTCACCCGCTCTGACGTCCCAATTACACCTTGGATTGATTTCACATGTGCTTATCACGCAAAGCGTTCCCAAAGCGTGTTTTACGCAATATTCATTCCCTCTTCAGAGAGCCGAGGTTACAATCGTAACCGAACGTTTTGTATAGGCTACCTATTTAAACTTTGTGTAAGTTATTTGTTATTTTATATTATAAATATAGCATGGTGTATTTTTATTTGTTTTGTTAATAAAAGTTATATGTTCTACATTGTATTTTGTTGTTGTTTGAATTGAATTCAAGCAATTGACTCTGAATTGCTGCTAATCTAAAAGTGAAAATAAAATACGGTGCTTTTACAAGCTATTTAAAAGTGAAGGAAAACGAGGAAAAGAGGGAAAAACTTAAACTTGTTGCTTTGTTACAATTTGTATTGTTAAAAGCGCTATATAAATAAAGGTGACTTAAACTAACAAAAAACAAACAACTGAGAAATGCACCAAAGCAACATAGAAAAACTGTTTCATTTACCTTTTGATCACATTTTTCACACAGTCCTCAAGGTTTGCACCCCCAATCTTAACCAACCGAGACATCTGAAATCATTTTAAAAAATTGACATTTTCCAACTATCAGGAAACGCAGAAAGAACAGTGTTACCATTGGCCTGACATAGTTATACTGGCCATCAGATTCTTCTTTCCTAAGGGCAGCATTCTCTCCTTTACACTCAGAACAAGCATCATATACAACCTCCACATCCTCACAAGGATAATTTATGGAAAAGTTGTTAGGCTGATGACACACGGGACAACTTTGAGCAATTTTTACGGGCAACTTTTTTAAGCAATGTTGCTTTGGCCACTTTCACATTGAGAATGGGTAACAATTTTCTATCTAGATTGGTTGTGGGCCCTGTGTCTCACCTGGTGGCATGCAACATTGCTTTAAAAGTTGCCCCATGTATCATTAGACTTAGGAACATTAGTTTCTGTTACATACTTACAATTCAGTTACGTTCTACTTTATGCAGCAAGGGGAACAAAATGTGTCTGTGTCAACTTCACCGGGGTTGGTTGGCAGACAGACAACTTTACGAATCAACTGCTGTTTGCTGATCAGTCTACATCTAGTTCTGCTGATATCTCTAACACGGACAACGTTAAGCAGTTTAGAATCACAAGGTTCACTGAAGAAACTCTCTGTGTGGCATTGGCGTAGCACATCACAAACCAAGGTGCCATCTTCGCGTATTTCCTTCACGCAGACATAGTCATTGTTCTGAAGGATGAAACAACAATCTTGTGGCCTTGTGGAGATGCGAGTAAACCTCTCTTTGGTCAAGGGCCTACATTTTGTAGACTGCTCTAGTTCTGCAAGACGCTTGGCAACTTGGGCTATAGGATTGCGAGATTGTCTGACCATTTTCTTTAGAGTCTGCAGGTAGTTCTCAAATGGAAAGCCTGAAATCCCATAAGTGAAATAGTGAATGCACATTGTATACGGTGAAAGTGTTTCTATATATATACTGTATATACTCGCACTTTCTCAAATAGTACATGAGTAGCTCTCTGACATAGTCCAAGTATTCCTCACGCTCTGTGTCATCAGAATTCAACATGACTGACATCGCAATCATCAAGGAAAGATAGTGACTATATACAGCAGGTGAAACCACTCTTCTCAGAACCACTGGTCCAGTATAAAGTAGAAACTGTCTGAGTTCTGTAGCCTTCCACCTGTCCAATTCCAGTAAACTCCTAGGTTGCCGAGCAAACTCACTAGGTAGTTCTCCATTCAGTGCCTTCAGTTTATCTGAAATTTCACTCCTTTGCTGAAATGATGGTCTGCATGTTTTGGGTCCTCCCTTCATGTAGTGCAGCATTCTCCTAACTACACCCAAACACACCAAGTGCATGTAGTCCAATGCAAATAGTCAGGATTCTGGGCTAAAACTTTCAAAAATGCCAGCTGCAATACTAAAGTATGCATATTGTCCACCACACAGTTCAACCATTTCCACTCTTTTGGGGGTCTTCAGCAGCGTTCTGGCATCCTTGGGGAGGCAATGTCCTTGGCGCCTTAGAATGTCTAGCAGTTCATTTAGTGCAGACCGCATGCATTTGTTGGTAGCTGCCCAAGCTGCAACTTCCTCACTCAGATCAGGAGGAGTTTCCTCTGCAGAATCATCCGACAGATTGCCAGCAACCTCAGGGTCAGTGTCAGACACTGACTCTGAGGTTGCTGGCAATCTGTCGGCAACCTCAGAGTCAGTGTCAGAAGACAGCACTAATGCATCAGAGTCGTAATATGAGATGTTACCATCTGCTGAAGGTGACAAAGAGGCAGTTTCATCCTCACTGAACTGTGCCCTCAGCAACCCATCTGCATCACTGCTATCTGAATCATCAGCTGCAAGAGACAGCACTTCAGCATTATGTTTCAAATGTTTAATTTTCTGAATTATTTTTTTTAACAAACTGATTATTTTCAATTAACTTTTAATTAATTTGTATTAATTTAACTTATACATTTTATTTTATTATACATTGTTTATTTACTGAATGAAAGACTTGTAACTGTCTGTCAGGTGTTCTAACTGTGCTTTCAAGATCAGCTGCATGGCAACTGCTAATCCCAAAGGTGTATTTCTGCTCGCTCAGCCCAAAATGCCCTTTGGTAATTTGCTAGTTCCAGAATCTGTGGAATAGGCTAAGCAATAGTTTGTCTAAGCTAATGTTTCTAAAACCAAATTCTAAAATCCTGTGAAGATTGAAAGGCGATTTATAAGACCGCATTTCCCCGCAGTTTTGGTTTATTTTAATTTTAGAAAGTGCGTTTCTTTTATTTATGCAACAAAATAATTTATTAAGTGCATTTCATCTTGTGTGTGCTTTCATGAGCCTGATAAGTATTTTGTGTACAAAGTATTTTGTGAAATTCTATATCTGCATTTCATCTTGTTTTGAATGTTTGCACAATAACTGAAGCGGCGTTTTAATTTAAAAGTATACTTTTTCAGTTATACATTTTTTTTTCGACAGTTTGCTAAGTGGCTTCAAAAACAAGACACGTTTTTAAATTAATAATTTTAATTTAACACATTTAAATTAATAACGTTATGCTGAAACATAACCGTTACTTATCGGACTACTGCTTTAATTGAGACAGTTATTCAATAATTTCATTATAAACGCGGAAAAAATAGGCCTACTGGAGACATTTAATGTCAGAGCGGGATTTGGTTTACCGGTGAGCGTGAGTGGAACATAAGCGGAGTGTTTGCTTTGGCCGTGAGCGACTGAGCGGAGCGCACGCCCACAAAGCGGAATATTGAGCTGAGCATCGCTCCGCTTCGCTCACATGCTCTGACACGGACCCCCCGTGAAGGCAGGGTGATGTTCGTTGCTTAAAACTGAAAGAATAATCTAAGATGGTGGAGAGATTCAAAAATGAAAATGTGGGGCTCTTATTCCGAACACAAATGGTAAAC
This sequence comes from Oxygymnocypris stewartii, assembly GCA_003573665.1. NCBI lineage: Eukaryota > Metazoa > Chordata > Actinopteri > Cypriniformes > Cyprinidae > Oxygymnocypris > Oxygymnocypris stewartii. The sequence continues at coordinate 464,545 of QVTF01023072.1, forward strand.
TTAGCATCCCCTTGACATTTCTAAATCATTAACATTAGTCTTATACTAACATGCTTACAAGTGACATATACCATTTCTCTGTTCACACTGCCACACTTAGCTTCAACTACTCTAGTATTATACAGGCCACAGTATACTGGCGAGAAATTCTAATACACAAAAAATAACAAAAATAGTCATTGCACAAACTCATCTCTCATTAAAACACAATCGTCTAAATGTTAAAAGTTACCCAATATAACTTGTTTTATATTTCATGAGATATTAACACATTTACTCACCTGATAAAATGTGTCAAGTCCGCTTTCTCGAAGCTTTGACTTCAAAATGGACTGATTTTCACAAGACAGTGATGACGCGTTTCAATTGTCACCAGGATCGTTTGAAAAAAAATACATTTTTTTTTATATCTTCATTTTTTTGTGTACAAATAAAACACCTTATATTTTAAATATATTACATTTGCATCAAATAAAAAAATACAAATAATATATATATATATATATATATATATATAAATAGGGTTTGGGATGACGGTACATTTTATGTTGTTCATTCTTCTGACTGCAGTTAGAAATCTCTCTCTATTTTTTTCCCTATTTGTGAAAGTAATTAAACATTATTGTGGAGTTTTTATTTTGCTATTTGAGCAAATATGAAAGTAAAAAAATATATGTTTGTCAGTCTTTCATTCTATGATGACTTCCTTTTTTGAGAAACCCAGAAAGAGCACCATCTATAGGTGTGTTAAACAGCAGAGAAATATTTCTCATTAAATGTGCATTTTGGCTCTATACAATTTTCATAATTCCAGAAAATTACTGGAAAACACAAACTGAATTTGAAAAAATAAATAAAATACATCTTTCATAGGGCCTAAAATGTCAGGTTTTTTTACTTTTAATAACTTTTTAAATTACTGTTAAATTGTTTTATGATTACAATTAATTAGATATACTTTTTGATTAATATTTTATTAATTTCACTGTTGGAGTCAAGAAATTTTTAATGGAAAAATGGCCATACATTGCATCTTGATCAGTTGAAAAGAAAAATCAGAATAATTACAAAATCTGAAGGGAAGCCTGTTTTTGTTTATCAGACATGACATGATAATGATTTTTCACTGTGAAAAATTAGGCCTAATGTAAATTTTACAACAATTAAATGGTAATTGTAGTTGTAATACTGTAAATGGTGGTTTTACAATTATGTTGTAATACCAGAAAATTTATTGTAATTGGTTATACAGTATTATGATAACACTATAAATAAATAAAATAATTCAAATCTTTAAAAAATATATGAAAAAGTATTTTTGGTAAATTTAATAATCACTCCAATGTTTACCTTCTTTTTTTTCTCTAACTAGCTAACAACATATGTGGGTACAAAATAGCTAGCTAGCAACTATCACGCGTTGGTGAGGCACAAAAACAATCGAGATAAACAAAAAGGTATTTTAATTAACAAATCCAGGAGTCAGGCAATTAAACCAACATAACAGACAAGAACGGACGAAGACTAATGGAGAACACAGGGCTAAATACTAAACACAATCATGGAGAAACATAAACAGGTGTGGAGCTAATTAACTAATCAGGGCAACTAAAGAAAACTAGGTCAACGGAAGACATGGCAAAACACAACTAAAAAAGATCAATATGTAACATTTCGCCCCCTCCCAGAATGGTGTGTCCCCGCGCCGACAAAAGCAGTACAACAGAGGAGGGAGGGTGGGGGTTCAGGAGGTGAACGTGGAGCAGGTGAAGGGCAGGCAATAGGCAGGGGACAAAAACAAACAGTCCAAAACATAAGTCCATGGGGGAGTGGAGGGTGGGAGGAGCCAGGTGGAAATCCAGAGGCTAGCCAGGATAGCGGCCCACGATGGAGTCGACAGCGGGAGGAGCCATGGTGGAGATGGAACCGTTGACTCCAGGGGGGGGGGCGCGACTGATAGAGACGGAGTCGGTGGATGAGGAGCCCAGGATTGAGCCGAGCAGACAGAGAGCCAGGGCGACATCGAAGATCCGGAGGGCCTAGGCGGAGCCAGCGGCTCAGGTGACTGAGGCGAAGGCGGGGATCCGAAATGCCGCGGCGGAGCCAGAGTGACGGAGGACGAAGGTGGAGCTGAAGGGAAGAAGGAGCCTGACAGAGCTGGAGGGGCGGAATGATGAGGCGAAGCCAGAAGAGTGGAGTTGAGTGGAGTGGAGACGGCGGATGGTCGACGACTGACCAAGGCGGAGTCAGAGGGATGAGGGAGCCCGGTTGAGCTGGTGGGAGGACGGGCCATGGTGGAGACGAGGGAGCTATGAGCCAAGATGGAGCCGATGGTTCGAAGGACCGAGATGGAGTCCAGGGCTCGGAGGCTGAAGGTGGAGACGGGATCCTCATGCCTTGGCAGAGCTGGAGGCTGGAAGTCCCGAGGCGATGGATCAGAGTGCCCAGCTGGTGCAGACTGAGGGTGAGCGGAGGAGCTGACAGGCACCAGTGGGACTTGGGCTGAGGAAATGACCGGTTTAAGAGGAGGCGGGAGAGGGAGGCTGGGAGGGAACACAGGAGGACTTGAACTGGGCGGGACCAGCAGAGACGCAGGAGATTCAGGGCTGGGCGAAACCAGCGGAGACGCAGGAGATTCAGGGCTGGACGGGACCAGCGGAGACACAGGAGATTCAGGAGCACTGGGTAATACCTCCCCAAACCAGTCTATAAGATCCATTTCTCTGGTTCGGAAGTGGGGCTGGAGATGCCCTCCTCTGAGGAGCAGACGGTGAGTGGAGATACGTTGTTCTCCAGCACCCACTCTGCGAAAGTGGCGAAATCCTTCTTGGGACCGTTCGTTGACAGGCGTGCCTTACAACGCTCGCTCAGGCTGGTGATGTAGAAAACACAGAGCGAGCGGTCCAGGAAGTGGGTAAGGCACGCCAGATCGAGAAAGTCCCTGGTATGGTCCTCCAGCGAACGGTCCATCTGCTCCAGGCACAGGAGTTGGACGGCGGGCAGATCCATTCCGGGAGAGGAACTAGAAAAATTAAAACAAACATAAGGAAAAACGCAGCAAAAAACTGTATGGGTCCGTTCTTCTGTCAGGGGATGTTGAGGCACAATAGCACAAAGACAATAGAGATAAACAAAAAGGTATTTTAATTAACAAATCCAGGAGACAGGCAATTAAACCTACATAACATAGATGAGAACAGACGAAGACTAAGGGAGAACACAGGACTAAATACTAAACACAATCATGGTGAAACATAAACAGGTGTGGAGCTAATTAACTAATCAGGGCAACTAAGGAAAACTAGATCAACGGAAGACATGACAAAACACAACTAAAAAAGATCAATATGTAACAGCAACGTTGACAGCAGTCCATTTTTAGATTAGCTAACGTTAACGAATCCTTTCACAAAATCGGGCTGTAGCATGTCATTTAATTCATTCATTATTCACACTTTATTCATTCATTATTCAGACTTATAGATGTATGTATAGCTTTTTATATGACTTACAGTGGTGCATACTGTAAGTGTTTTACCGTGTTGTTAGTCAAGTCAAGTCAAGTCACCTTTATTTATATAGCGCCTTTAACAATACAAATTGTAACAAAGCACTGCACAATATCAAAATAGGCAAATTGTGTCAATAATGTAAAATGACAGGATTTAACACTCAATTATCAGCTGAATGCATTTCATTATTGAATTTAGTAATGGCATTGTCCAGCTTAGTTCAGTTTAAATAGTATCTGTGCAATCAAGTCGATGATTGTGCTGGAAATGAAGTGTCCCCAACTGAGCAAGCCAGAGGCGACAGCGGCAAGGAACGAAAACTCCATCGGTGACAAAATGGAGAAAAAACCTTGGGAGAAACCAGGCTCAGTCGGGGGGCCAGTTCCCCTCCGGCCAGACGAATCAGTAGTTTGTTCCAACTGCAGCAAAGTCAGAGTGTAAGTGGTCCACTGGTTCCGGGGGTCTTTCCCCGATGGATGTCTAGGTGACGAGGTCCTCACTGGAGATCTGTCTCTGGGGCTCATCTCGGAGGTCCTCGGAGGGGTTGTCATCGTCTCTTCTCAGGTGTTCGGTCATCTCTATCGTTTAAGGGTAGGATCCAGACTGAAGCTTGTGTAATTAGTTATTAGTATTAGTGTAGTTAGTGCAGGAGAGAAGATGGAGCTGCATGTGTTTTAAGCTATGCAGTGCAAGACATGCTACAGTGCTGTCAGAGTCAGGCAGAGTGTGAAGGGTGGGTGGGTGAGTATGGTTTGCTATGCTGAAATTTGGTGTGAGGTTTCGGGTATTGCGTACAATGTTAATAACTCCTGCAAATGCCACGCTCATAATGCTGTACATTTCCACTAAATTTACTGAAGTCGATAGAGAGATGCGCGATCTGCATTGCCGCGTCTCTCCCACGCGTGCGCTCTGCAGCAGTCACTTGGAGAAGTCGGCTGCTTATTGATTGATTGATTGATGCACATTGTGAAAAAAATGTTGAGAACACTAAGCAATAATTTTGAAAGGGGGGCACTGAGCTGTTCTTGGGAGGCATTTGGTTAATACGAGTCTACAGCAAAGATGTATGAGCTAAAACTTGCAAAAGAAAATGGTCTGACATATCCTAATGCCATCTCTACACTGCATCAAAGCGCACTTTCTGTATCTTATTTATATGTATCAAACTAATATATTTTCTATAAATAACAACTTATATATTTTTTTTTTTGTATAAATGGCCTCTGAAGTAGCCTTGTGGGAGTTCTTCATACTTTGTTTGCGGCACAATGGCAAGTGTTTCCCACAAGATTTTGTTAGACTAGTGTGTGGACTTCAATCCCTCTAGGGGGGTCCAGGGCATGCCCCCACAAATTTTTATTTTTTTAAATGTTTAAATATTTAAAACATCAATCTGGTGCACTTTGAGAGTTACAAATTAAGACCTCCAACACAGGTTCAGTGTGCAAACTAAATTAAGTTCCAAAAATAGGATCGGGAGGAGCCTAATCATTCAGTCCTCTCAATCATTATTACAAGCCTATATAAGCAGCTCTCATTGCACCTTCTCAGCATGAATTATTCCGGCATCCCTCCACCTCCCCATCTCCACCTCTATTTCTATTATTCTTCCTCTAGCCAATACCGCAATGGGGGGGGGGGATTTGAATTCAGAGCTCAAGCCAAGCCTCAGGATCGAGCCTCCATTGAGGACTTCAAACCAAGTTTGTTTACCATTAACTAAAATATTGGACTCAAAAATGTTGCAAGGCTCAAAATACTGCAGACCTGTCTAAAGCGAGTCCATCTATGGAGGGCTATACAGCTACCAAAACTGTCAGCCTCCTAACCTGCAAAAAGCCGATGCCGCAGCGGTGATTTTCTCTCCTGCATACCTTTATCCACTAAACTGCCACAGCAGTGAATTTTCTCTTCTCGACTTGAATCAACCTTTCCACTGCTGCAGCAGTGGCTTGTCCACACTCTATTCTTTATTAACAGCCCGCTGCCGCAGCAGCGAGTTGTCCCTCCACCCCTTATGTTGTCCCTTATGGCGCTTTTCCACTGCATGGTACGGCACGGTACGGTTCAGTATGGTTCACTTTTCCACTGGGTACAATACCTGGTACCTGGTACTTTTTAGTACCACCTTGGCCGGGGTTCCAAGCGATTTGTACCATTACCCAAACGTGACGTGTAAACTCTACTGATCACTGATTGGCCTGAGAAAATCGTCATTACTGCGTCACTGAACTTGTGATATGAGACCCAACATATACCCGCTAGATTTAGCACAGCCAGCGAAAGATCGGAAGCAACTTTTGTTTGAACAAACGCACTTTTTTGTATCAACCATAAAATGTCTGTTTCGTTGTCTGTTGTGGAAGTACAGACGTTGATAGCTGGGAGCGGATCCGGCGAGAGCTTGATGGGGCGAAGCGGAATGAAAAAGCATTATGTATATACTTTTTGCACTTTGTATATTTTTAGAGTATGTTTTCCGTTTATATTTTTACCTTTTTATGTGTGTTTTGCTTCAATTAAAAACAATCTGATCGAATAAGTGTCCCTTCAGACTATATTAAAAATGTATTATTTTATGAGCACGTAATGAACCGCTTGAAAAAGACAAATGATTAATGCCATGATTATACAAACCAATACATAAATAAAAAAAACAAGGGCTACATTGTACATTTTGAAATATTATTCAAAAGTTTATTGATAATTCAAAGAACATTCTAGATGAATAGTTAACTAATCAAGTAACGCAGCACACCTCCTCTACAGCCTGTAGCACTGCCACCACAGTCTCTGCTGCTGGGGTAAATCCCAAGCATTCTCATAGGCCTCTCCATTGCTGTTAAAAATCTCCACATGCCGAGAATGAAGAATACCTTTCCGTCGATATGCTCCTTTGTTGGGTGTTTGTGGCGTGGTTACGATGATGTCACGGCTGTAGAGGCGGCACAACTATAACGACACGTGAATAATCCCGCCCACTCTAAAGCTGCACTAAACTGTGGTGGCAATGCAAACCGTTCTGAACCGAGCTGTGCCGTGCCGTAACGAGCCGAGTCGTACCACGCAGTGGAAAAGCGCCATTAGTGGGCTAAAGTCTGTCACACCTTGACTTTCTTCCAAATAACTGCTCGTTACATTCTGACTATACATATTTTTGCCACTTTTATGTATATAGAGTATATTTATTTAAGTTCTGATAACTTATACTGCTTTGTGCAGAATTGTGTTTTTCAAATGTTCTGTTGAAGGCAGGGCTCTAGACTAACTTTTTGCACTAGTTGCACTGGTGCGCCTAATTTTTTTTCTTAGGTGCACCAGCACAAAAGTTAGGTGCACCCACATTTTTATATAGGCAATATTGACTAGTAAACGACTAACTAACAATCTGGTCAACATAAAGTTCTTTATTTGAAGCACAACTCTACAGGAAAGGTAACTTACTAAAAAGCTGAGCTGAGATTTAAGCTTAAAACATCTCAAGATAAATGAAATAAAAAGAAAATCTAAATTAAGTGTTTTAAGGGCGTCAAACTGAACATCTCATGGCTCAATGTCTTATGGACTATCCTCCATTGCATTCACATGCCCCTCGAATGGCCATCTCCTGTAGTTCGGCCTTCTTGATCTTTGTCCTTGGCTAAACCAGCTGACCACACTCTCTCTAGCATCAACATCTTCCAGACTTGGCCCTTCTACACTGATTCTTATCAGATCTTCCACTGTGTCTGAATGAAGGGATGCTCTAGTGCAGTGCTTCTCAAACCCCCCCTTAAACCCATAAAACAATCCGGTGCCCCCATCCCACCACAGACTACCAAATAATTTCACTAAACATAATGAAAAAAAAAGTATTTACAGTTTTTATAACCAATTCTTACTATGCAAAAAAGAAGTATACTTAGGCCTTTAGTGTTATGTTAGAAGCATTTTTATACTCATACCTTTTCTTGATTTAATATTTTGAATTGTTTTTAGCTTTATTTTCATTTAAATGTTTAGTTTTGAAATGTTGTTGTATGCGTTTGTCATTTTTATTTCATGTCTTTATCTTCTTAAATGTGTGTATATAATATGTATAGTTTTAACTTTTAATTTTAGTTACTTTTTCTTATTTGTAAGTCGCTTTGGATAAAAGCGTCTGCTAAATGACTAAAAATAAAATAAAACTTTTTTACTTTATATATTTTACTGTTTATGTTGTCAGTCAACGGGATGAATATGAAATAATGACTGAAACACATCCGTTTAAGAATACATAACCAGCTCTCCCTTCCAAGAAGCTAGTCTGCACAAAAATACTAATTTATAATTTTATTGAGCCGTTGTCTGATGAAATCAAATAATACACAATATAAGACAAGACAAAGACAATGACAATTCCTGTGCTGTGATTTCTTCTATATTTGCATGTACATTTAGAGAAGCAATAATATCTGTTTTAACTGAACGGGCTGCTCCTCTCAGACGCTCGCTGAACAGAGCAGATGCAGAGAAAGCGCGCTGATCTCGCGCCGTTGCGGCGATCACAGAGACACTCTGAGAGACTTGATTTGTCACTAGTTGCTTTTTTGGGAAAACAAAAAGTTGCTATGGGGGTCTACAAAGGCGCTAAATCTCGCTAAGTTGGCAACACTGCACGTATCTCTACTACTCACCTCTTTCTCTCTGTCTGACTGCAGCAGCACACGTGACGCATTTGTAAACGGGCATTTGTAAACATGGCTGTTTGTGCAACATTTTGTGGGGGGGTTTTCTCGGATGGGTGGGGTGGGCACTCAGAGGGGGTCTCGCCCGGAAAGTAATTCAATGTAGAACCGCCACTGTCAGATTGTCCTACCACTATAAAATAAACAGGTAGGATGATTTTACAGCGCAAAATATCTTATTAAAATAAACAGGATGATTTTACAGCGAATAATACCTCATCAGATTGTCCTACCACTATAAAATAAACAGCTAGGATGATTTTACAGCACAAAATAAGTTTTTTAATCTGTAGTTCCTGGACAGATATTATACAAACTCACCCTAAAAACAGATGATAATATACATTTGAAATGTATTGAATTTTAAATGTGAATATACATTTGAAAGATTAGTTATTGAGATTATGTATAATAATGCCGAACAACATGAACAAGATGAAAAAGAGTGAAATATATTAATTAAGTCATAAATTAATTTTAAAAGTTTAAAATCATACAACACAGAGGCACATAATACAAAATATGCAAAACAACAGCTATTATTAATAGAAATATGTACTAAATAAGATCACATAGTGCTGCAGAATGATCAGATTCAAGTCATACAGGTAAATACTCTCATAAACTATTTTAAATAATCAATTTGTTCCCCACACATTTTTTACACATATACACATTTAGGCTATTATTTTTTAATTTGCAACATTCAAAATGTGCCTATCTATTGCAGCTCTCGCACTGTACCTGAAAGTAAAATCAATGAATATATTAGTAAAATTATATATCTAAAACTATTTAGAATATAAAAATATATAAAACCTATTCTAAACATGAATATGATATATTAAATATTCCATATAAAAGTATAAATATTTCAAACTTTGCAATTAATATGATTAATTGCATGCTACAAACCAGCATGCTACAAACCACACAGTACTCCTCCGCATTACCTATAAACAAATATGTTAACATTAAATTATTAAATATGAATTAATTGGGCAATCATGTCATTATGTACTACGTCAATATACACACCATGAAAAATACAATCTCGTGTGTTCTGAAATGGCAATAAATTTATAAATCACTCTTGCATTACTTTCTGCCGCATTCAGCTTATTTTCTACTCTATGGTTTTTTCCTCTATCCCCTAGATAGCATCTACACAGGTATACTACATGACATACAGGTGCTGGTCATATAATTAGAATATCATCAAAAAGTTGATTTATTTCACTAATTCCATTCAAAAAGTGAAACTTGTATAATGTATACATTCATTCCACACAGACTGATATATTTCAAGTGTTTATTTCTTTTAATTTTGATGATTATAAGTGACAACTAATGAAAACCCCAAATTCAGTATCTCAGAAAATTAGAATATTGTGAAAAGGTTCAATATTGAAGACACCTGGTGCCACACTCTAATCAGCTAATTAACTCAAAACACGTGCAAAGGCCTTTAAATGGTCTCTCAGTCTAGTTCTGTAGACTACACAATCATGGGGAAGATTGCTGACTTGACAGTTGTCCAAAAGACGACCATTGACACCTTGCACAAGGAGGGCAAGACACTAAAGGTCATTGCAAAATGGCTGGCTGTTCACAGAGCTCTGTGTCCAAGCACATTAATAGAGAGGCGAAGGGAAGGAAAAGATGTGGTAGAAAAAAAGTGTACAAGCAATAGGGATAACCGCACCCTGGAGAGGATCGTGAAACAAAACCCATTCAAAAATGTGGGGGAGATTCACAAAGAGTGGACTGCTGCTGGAATCAGTGCTTCAAGAACCACTACGCACAGACGTATGCAAGACATGGGTTTCAGCTGTCGCATTCCTTGTGTCAAGCCACTCTTGAACAACAGACAGCGTCAGAAGCATCTCGCCTGGGCTAAAGACAAAAAGGACTGGACTGCTGCTGAGTGGTCCAAAGTTATGTTCTCTGATGAAAGTAAATTTTGCATTTCCTTTGGAAATCAGGGTCCCAGAGTCTGGAGGAAGAGAGGAGAGGCACAGAATCCACGTTGCTTGAGGTCCAGTGTAAAGTTTCCACAGTTAGTGATGGTTTGGGGTGCCATGTCATCTGCTGGTGTTGGTCCACTGTGTTTTCTGAGGTCCAAGGTCAACACAGCCGTATACCAGGAAGTTTTAGAGCACTTCATGCTTCCTGCTGCTGACCAACTTTATGGAGATGCAGATTTCATTTTCCAACAGGACTTGGTACCTGCACACAGTGCCAAAGCTACCAGTACCTGGTTTAAGGACCATGGTATCTCTGTTCTTAATTGGCCAGCAAACTCGCCTGACCTTAACCCCATAGAAAATCTATGGGGTATTGTGAAGAGGAAGATGCGATATGCCAGACCCAACAATGCAGAAGAGCTGAAGGCCACTATCAGAGCAACCTGGGCTCTCATAACACCTGAGCAGTGCCACAGACTGATCGACTCCATGCCACGCCACATTGCTGCAGTAATTCAGGCAAAAGGAGCCCAACTAAGTATTGAGTGCTGTACATGCTCATACTTTTCAGTTGGCCAAGATTTCTAAAAATCATTTCTTTGTATTGGTCTTAAGTAATATTCTAATTTTCTGAATACTGAAGTTGGGGTTTTCATTAGTTGTCAGTTATAATCATCAAAATTAAAATAAATAAACACTTGAAATATATCAGTCTGTGTGGAATGACCTTACTACACCTTTGTCAAATCAATAAGGGAGCAAATAAGGCAAGTCATTTGTTACCAGCCATACGGTTCCATCATGCAACATTCATGTTACCCGAACATCATGGGAAAAAGAAGAGAAGAAAGTTGATCAAGCTCTCAGATATTATTTTGCTAAAGAGGTGCCTTGTACACCGCTCAATTTGACTTAAGTGACTGGTTTTCCTTTTACCTCGATTTCTATGTAGATCTGATTTAACTCAAAGCTTCCTATAATAAAAAGGACTTTGTGGTATCACTGACTGCATTGTGAATTTCTGAATGTGTTTTCTGGGTCATATTCTGAATCAGTCTATTCATAAGTCTAACTAGCCTACCCACCCGTGTTCGAACCCGAGTCACTTCTTCAGACATATTAGAGGTGCACTGGAAATGGACAGTGTACTGATGGCCCTATGCCACACTTTGACACCAGGCATGGTACCATCAGTGCGTACACCATCTTGAGTGTCTGTTGAATTTGGTGGAATGATCCGAAAATTGAATTGAGGGCAATAACTTTCAGTCTCTTGGTCTTGGCTGTTCATTAATCTCTCGGCCTCTCCAGGATCCAATGCACTCTCCAGATCTCCTGTATCTGATATTCCTTCAACTGAATCCTTTGTGGCAGCTAAGGAGACCACCCAATCAGCAATGCGCTCTGTTTCAGGAGGATTATACTGTGGTGTTAAGTTTTGCATCGAAGTCTCATCCGACTGTTCCTGACTGAATAGTGAGCCATCATGACAAGACTCATTCTCTTCTACCTCAAGGGGTAAAAAGTAGGCCTGAAGCATAAGATTACAGTGTACCACCTTTTCTTGGCCAGTGCTGGTGTTTTTGACCCGGAAAGTATTGCATCTGGGGTCTTTTGAGACCACCACATAAGGTACCGATTCCCACTTATCAGCCAAAATCCTGTGTCGTCTTTCACCCTTATTGGCTAGTAACACCCAATCTCCTTCCTCGATGTCACAGCCTTTTGTCCTCATGTTATAGAGTTCAGTCTGTCGTTGCTGACTTGAGCTTGCCAACACTGCAGAACATAACATCTATTGGCAGACGAGGAATTCTTCCATACATCAGATAAAATGGTGCGTAACCTGTAGATTCATGAGCAGTGCAGTTATAGGCAAACGTTAGTGTCTATAACATCTGGGGCCATTGTTGCTTATCCCTCGGGGGTAATGCTCGTATCATCCTGCCTAGCGTGCGATTAAACTGCTCTGCGAGACCATTCCCCATAGGATGATGTCCGTTGTCTTGGACTTCCTGACACCTGCAAGCTGCATCAACTCCTGGATCAGTTCACTCTCAAAGTTTGCACCCTGATCAGCATGGATCCTCTATGGGAACCCGTAGATGCAAAAATATCTGTCCCATAGTTGGCGAGCTACTTGTTTAGCTGACTGGTTGTTACATGCAAAGGCATGTGCCATCTTCGTAAAGTGGTCGGTAACCACTAGCACATCCACACTCCCACCCTTACGATCCTCTGCGCACCAGATGATGCCTCCCCTCCGGCTCAGGCATCTTGATTACAACTCAGCGCTTACAGCACTTAACGTACTCTCTAATGTCTAGCTCCATGCCCACCCAGAAGAATCGTTCTCTGGCCAAGTAAAGTGTTCTGGCCTGGCCTTGATGACCAGCCTTGATCGACTCATCGGATCTGCTATCACGTTCTTGCTCCCTGGGATGTACTGGATGCTAAAGTTGTACGGTGCTAGCTTTGCAACCCACCTCTGCTCACACGCATCAAGCCTTGGCTTTGTTAAGATGTAGGTTAGCGGGTTGTTGTCCGTCAAAACGGTGAAGGAATGACCTTTCAGCCAATGGCTGAATTTTTCACAGACGGAACATTTTAGGGCCAGAAACTCCAAACGGTGAGCAGGGTAGTTGCTTTGGGCACGTGTGAGGGCCTTGCTGGTGAAAGTAACAGGACGTACTCCAGTCTCGCCTGCTGGGACCTGAGAAATTACAGCGCTCAATCCATCCAGTGAAGCGTCCTTTGATAGAATGAATGGGCGACTGAAGTCCGGGTGTGCAAGCACCACAGACTCCAAAAGGGCAGACTTTAGCTGATTGAAGGAGTCACGCTGTTCTTTCTTCCAGTCTGCCCCTTTGGTGCAGCAGTCAATGCAAATAAAGGCTTGGCTATGTTACAACAGTTCTGTATGAAGCGCTGATAAAACATAACCATCCCAAGAAATGATTTTATCTTTTTCTGAGATGGTGTAACCCCATCTTTCATCATAAGATCTGTTTCAGTCATAGCTGTAATGGCCTGGACCTTATCAGGATTGGCCGCTACCCCTTTTTCATCGATCAAGTGGCCTAGAAACCGTACACTCCGACGTAACAAGTGGCATTTTTTTGGAGCAAGTTTTAAGCCATGAGCTCTCAGACGGCTGAACACCATCTCAAGCCTCTTCAATGCCACATACTCATTCGGTGCAACCACTAGAAGGTCATCTAGATAGCAGAGTAGGGTCAGGAAGTTCTGGTCTCCGAAAATGTGCATCATGAGCCGCATAAAACTTGCAGGACTGTTGCACAACCCCTGAGGAAGCCTGTTGAATTCATAAAGCCCCATGGGTGTTATAAATGCAGTAAATTTTTTGTCTTCCTCAGCCATCTCTATATTATAGAATCCCGAGATGAGATCCATCGCACTGAATATGGCATTGCCTCCGAATGCAGCTTGACAATCTGCCTGGTGTGGCAAGGGATTGGGCATCTTTAGTAGTGCAGGCGTTCAGCCACCTGTAGTCAACCCAGATACGCAGATCTCCGTTTTTCTTCCAGACGAGCACCAGAGGAGAGACCCATTCACTGGAAGACTTGCGGATGATCTCATGCTCCATCTCTGAAAGGACCTGTCTGAGCTTGTGGTAATGGGCTGGTGGCACACATCGATAAGGAAGGCCGATCATCAGCAAGATGTATTCGATGGAAGAGATCTTTCGCCCTGCCACAATCCAGTTTGTTCTTCAAGAACATATCTTCATACTTGCATATCAGCTGCATAAGCTCTTCCTTCCAATGTTGGGACACCTCGCAAGCTTCAATGTCGAGGTCGCTAAGCCCAAGTGTATTCAGTCAATCAAGAAATCTTAAGTCAGCAGGCACACTATTAACATCCATATCAAGGATCGTTTGGTTGAAAGGCTTTTAGCTCATGACTGGCTGGATGTTGGGGGCTTATGTCCAGATCCTCTGGAGCTATACAAGGGAATACATTGGCTAACTTTGTGTTCCTTTGCAATGTTACAGGCTTATTGCTAGCATTTAGAACTTTGACTGGCACCCGTCCGTCACTACTCATAGATGCCACAACCCAGCCGATGACAATGTTCTTGCATGAGTGTGACTTTGAAGGCTCAACCAGGATAGCGCTTCCCTCTGAAACAGGTACAGTAGCAGGTAACTTGGCCCAAACGAGGTGTTCTTGCTGGGGACACAACACTACAGCTTGGGTAAGTTTGGCTGTCCCTATCTTACTGGGCATTTCAGTGCCCTTCCATCTGTGGAGGCCAGACAACATGTCCAAAAACTGTACAATTGTATCATTTTCCGAACTTTCAGGTCGACACAGTTCCCCTGTACATTCTTCATCTGGCTGATAATGTACTTGATGACGTTAGTCCCCAGGATCATTTCATCTCGCTGACCAGGAACAACTAAAGTGGGAACACTGACCGCAGGCCCGTACACTTCCATCTCAAGCTGTTAAATACTCTCAGGCTGAATGCTGACACCACCACAACCAATGAGTATGATATCAGGATGTGTTTCACTGGGTGCAAGCACAACTCCTGTGCTCTTCAACTTGCGTTCAGCCTCCTCATTCATGGTACAGGCCATGGACCCACTGTCGAGGAGAGCACGTAATATAACTTGGGGCCCTGCAATGGAAACATCAGTGTAAAACAGGCTGTCAGTTCTTTCCAACTTCATCACATTTTGATATAGGACACTTTTGTTAGGGATTGCTTTGCAGCTTTCCTCATACATCAGAAGAGCATCTTTGTCGCTGAGGGTCTCACACTTCCCGCTCACATTGTCCCCTCTCCAATGCGAGCATGCTCGTTTCCCTGAGTGTGAGACGCACCAGCTGGTTGAGAGGCTGGTTCCACAACACTAGGACAGTCTTTACGCTGGTGTCCAACACTCATGCAGATGAGACACCGTTTCTCTCGCATACAGTGTGAGCGGGGTAGAATGTGCTGAATCTCCACAAACACGGCAAGATGAGAAGCGAGCTCTGTGGGTCTGAAAGGACTCTGAAGAGCTGTGTGCCGGCTGACTGGTTCGCTCCAATATGCTAAGGACACGCTCCAATGCATCAGAATTAGATGGGACTGTTTTGACTACCCCCGGATGGCTACTAGAGATGTATGCTGCACTGTTAATAGCAGTGATTTCACCTCACACAACTTCTACAGAGCTGCGGACTGCCTTAGCTGTCGATAATTGGAAGACGTGGGGTTTAACTGTACTGTGATTTCTGCGACATTGACTTTCTCTCTGATGTTCATTAATAGCCTCCTGAATCTCTTCGATGGACCTTCTGCTCATGAGCCTGCATTTAAACCCACACTGGACAGTTCAGGGTTAGGACAATTTCATATGAACATCATGGCCACTTCTGCACTAATGTTTCCGATGTTACTCCCACTGCGTTCTAAATGACTATTGGCTCGCTCTGCTGTGGAGTTCAATCTCACCCAGTAATCTACAGGGTTTTCCTTAGCTTTAGGCTGCATTGCGTAGAAATCTGCCAATGGCAAAAGTGACACAGGGTGATCGGTAAAGTAGTGCCTTAACATGTCATACATTTTCTCAACACTAGCTGAACCAGTGGAAGCAGTGCTTTTTAGTCCCACTTTAATTATGCTCTTAGCCCTTCCCAGAAGATGACTCAGGACAGTGTCTGCTATCTCCGCTTCAGGGCAGCTACTTTTCTGCAAGTACAGTTCCATAATGTCTATCCACTCTTGTACACTGTACTTGTCACTTTCATCTCCTTTGAACATTGGTGGCTCTTTGATATCTGACCTCACTATGAAGCTGACTTTAGAAGAATCAAGCGAGGGCTCTGACTTGGTTAACCCTGATCTAGTTGTGGGTGACTGGATGGCAACAATTTGACTGGCCAAGATGCGGCTGGCTATGGACTCACCAATCTGATTACCTAGCTCCCCTATTAACTCTCGTAACAGATGTGTGACATTGTTATTGTCGGAAGGGGTTGAGCAAGCTGGCTGTGCTAACTCAGGATGGGGGCTCACCTCTGGTACCGACAACTTGGGAACAAAAGCTTTGGTATGGCTCCTGTACTCTCCCCCACTTTGTATAGACCTCTACCCCTTCCAGCTAGTGGGGAGAATTAATCTGATGTATCTTGACCCCTTCCAGTCATTTTGTATGGTACAATAACTTGAATTTTAAATGAAACAACAACCTAAGAGATATGTAGATATGCAAAATACACAGATGTACAAATCCCAAGTGGCAATGTAGAATTAGGGGAGAAACCAAAAAAAGTCCTCAGAAGTATGGAAGTCCAAATGTCCAATATGTGCAGATATTTAAAATGTGCATGAATGTAAAATATGTGTCACAGTCTATAATTTATGTGAAGCTTCACTGCCGAAGATTATGAGTTTGTGTCTGTGCAAATGTCAGAGCAAAATCACTTGAGCATCTGCTGCGTAGATCCTCATCACATGGTACAGCACCAAGACGTCACAGCACACTACTTGACCCCGGCGATCGGCTGCAGCTGACCAATGGATCCGGGTCACGGCACCAGTTAGATGTAGCAGACCTCAAATGGTAACCTCCGGACACCACAGAAACACAACTAAACCATGAATGGGATGACGGTTTCATTGTATTTATTCCTAAAACAGATAAGTGAGGCAAGATTAGTATACACAGACATCAGAAGGCCTACTCTCACATCCCTTTACTTCCCCATTCGCATACGTTATGCGTCTGAGCACGATCGCTTAAAGGAGAAGCGATATATTTTTCTTTGGTGTCCCACTAATTAAGGCCCCACCTACAACAATTGATAGGAACTCCCAATAAGAACCATTGCAAATAGAACATTAAATGCAAGTTTTGCTTAAGTTAACTCATATATAGAACATTTCTCCTCACACACATATATATATATGTAGCAGAGGCACGCTACAACTCTATATTACGCTGATTGAGGCGGCCAAATATGGACAGGATTCCGGTAAGAGAATCAGGGATCGGAGAAGAGATTCTTCAGAAAGATATATTTATTGAACAGTCTTTGGGTTGTCATCCGAACCAGTTATTCTTTGGCAATGACATCTGTATTAATGGTCTAAAGGAACAATAAAGAAATATAATTACAATCATATTCTGAAATCTTTTACACACTGGCATGATAGTCAAACAAATGCAATAAACAATGATTGAACACTCAAGTCTGCATCCTTAACATTAATAGCAGCCTTATCAATGCAAATAGGCATGATATAATTGTGCAATGATACGTTATTAATGTAAACACACTTGTAATGCAGTTTAGTAATACTGCCGATGCTAATACTGATTCGCGCGTTACTCTTGCGGCAAATTACGGGCCGCTACGGCGCTCAAAATTCACTGATGATAACCACAGAACGATCGCGGGACATCAATAACATACATTCGACAAACCTACATATGCAGATGTACTTACATCAAGGCATAAACGCATTATACAGAGCATAAAACGAACGTGCAGAGATGAACATTCACCAAACTGTCTTCCTGCGTGTCACACTATAAATCAGTCCGTGTGGTCAACAACTTTGGTTCCTATGACAGGCTTTCGTACACAGCCGCCCCCAATTATCTGACAGGATAATTGTAAACACCAAGAAAGTCTCTCTACAGTGCCTAAGGCTCTTCCTCAAAGTTAGGAAGTGGAATCAACCTAACAACTGGGCGAGTGTAGGATTTCTCATTAACTCTGACACGAACAGTGCGAATTTTTCCGTCAGGTCCAGCCAACGTCTCCGTCACTGTACCCACAGGCCAGAGGGCACGAGGAAGTTGGGGATCAACAATGAGAACCACTTGGCCCACCGTCAGCCCTTTGCCATCCTTTCTCCACTTATGCCGATCCTGTAAACTTGGGAGGTAATCTCGGATGAAGGCAGTCCAGAACTGATCCGCCAACACCTGGCTGTGTCTCCATCTGCGTCTTCCGAGCAGGTTGGTAGAGTCGAATAAGACTTGAGGTAGGGAGGCATCACGACGGCCCATAAGAAGTAAGTTCGGAGTCACTGGGTCCATGTCTGCAACATCGGAAGATACGTAGCCGAGAGGCTTGGCATTTAGAATGCCCTCAACCTCCACTAACAATGTCTGCCGCACTGGCTCTGGCACCGTTTGCTCTCGCAGAATGACCCGCAGTGCAGTCTTTACCGATTTGACTTCACGCTCCCAGGTTCCTCCGAAATGAGGAGCATTAGGTGGATTGTAGCGGAATCTGATCTTCTGTGGAGCAAGCAGCTCTTGAAGCTTGGGTGCCATGCCATCAAAAGTGTCACGTAGTTCTCTATCTCCTCCTACAAAGTTAGTACCGTTGTCGCAGAGCAATTCCATGGGCTTACCTCGTCTTGCTATAAAGCGACGCAGAGAGAGCAGGAATGCATCTGTGTCAAGGTGTTCCAACAGATCAAGGTGCACACATCGGGTTGTCATGCACTTATAAAGGATGCCCCATCTTTTTTCGTGGCGACGACCAACTTTAACTGAAAAGGGGCCGAAACAATCTACCCCAGTAGAATAGAATGGCGGTTGGTGAAGTTGCAGCCTGCAGGATGGAAGATCGGCCATTTGGGGGACTTCAGGCTTGGCTCGCCAGAACTGACAATCTTGACAGTTGCGCTGATGCTTACGAATGGCTTCCCTGCCCCGAAGTATCCAATACTGGCGACGCAACTCTGCTAGCACCCTTTCAGAACCAGGATGTAGAAGTCGGCGGTCCGTCTCTTTAATTAACAGCTTAGTTGTAGAATGACCAGGATCCAACAATATCGGATGGATGGCATCCAGGTCGAGGTCACTCGCTCTACGTAACCGTCCCCCTACTCTGATGAGACCTGTATCCTTATCATACTCTGGTGCAAGGGATGCCAAACGGCTGGTAGCTGGAATCGGCTGTCCAGTCTTCAAAGCATGGACTTCTAGTGGGAATGAGTCCTGTTGAGCTTGAGCCAGGATAAGTTTCTCTGCTTCGACATAGACATCAGCTTGCAGTGAAGAGTCACTGTCTGCGGTAGCCGCCCCGTGTAGGGACCGGACAGTGGCCTCAACAAGCTCCAGCCATGTGTGGAATTGATTGGGGTCCAGAAGTGACTGATTGGAGACTGTGACAGTGGCAATGAATGCAGTTTTCCTCAACTCACTGATCTCTGATTCTACCTCAGTGACGGGTGTAGATGGCCACTGGTCAGAAGGTTGAAGGAGGAAGTCTGGTCCTGAACTCCACTGGTGGGGACTTGCTAGCTGGGTCAGTGTCAGGCCTCTTGTGATGTGGTCAGCAGGGTTGTGAGCTGAATCAACGTACCGCCATTCTGCCGTGTCTGTGAGGGTCTGGATTTCTGCTATACGGGTCCCTACAAATACCTTGTAGCGACAGGACTCAGAGGTGAGCCAGTTCAGCACGGTTGTTGAGTCGGACCAGAGGGTGACTGTATGGAGGTTAAGAGACAACTCAGTCTGGATCACTTTGGCTAACTGAGCACCGGTCAGGGCTGCGCTCAGTTCCAAACGAGGCACAGAGAGGCATTTTCTGGGAGCCACTCTGGATCTGGCCAAAATGAAGGCGACATGGATGTGGCCTTGCTCATCAGTAGTGCGCAAATAGGCCACTGAGCCGTATGCTCTTTCTGATGCGTCGCAAAATATGTGGAGTTCTCGGATGGTACTAGGGTAATCAGCACAGGCTGGGGCATAAGGTCGAGGAAATTGCACCAGAAGGAGATTAGGAATCTCTCTAATCCATGTTAGCCACTTCTCTCTTAGCTGTAGAGGTGTTATCGGATCGTCCCAGCCCAAATTCTGCTTCCAGAGGTCTTGGATGAGAACCTTGGCCCGGGTGGTAAATGGGATGATATACCCCAACGGGTCATACTGACTGGCCAAGGTCTTGTACACGTTTCTCATGGTAGGCTCTAGGAGCTCAGTTGATCGCAAATTATAGCCCAGGGTGTCACTGAGACAGTCCCACCGTAGGCCTAGAGTGGGTTCTTGTAGGTCTGTACTGGCTTTGGTCAACCACAGTTCACTGTTAGCAGACCGGGCTTCTGCGGGAAGATGTTCGATGACAGAGGGAACGTTGCAGGCCCACTGTCTTATGTCGAAGCCTCCCTCAGACAGCAGTTGACGAAGTCCATCAACTGACTCCTTAGCTTCATCAGAGTTTGAAGTGCTGTGCAGGCAGTTATCAACATAGAAGCAATTCTCAACTATGTTAACCAGACTAACTTGGTCCTTCTGGTGTTCTTGGGCACTGCGCTGGAGGGCGTAAATGGCGCAACACGGGCTGCATGTAGTTCCGAACGGAAGCACCTGCCATTCATATATCTCAGGCTCCTGGTCTCTGCACATGTTCCTCCAAAGGAACCGCAACACTGACTTGTCTTTGGCCAACAAGCGTACCTGGTGGAACATAGCTTTTATGTCCCCACTCACAGCCACCGTGTGTTGTCGGAACCTCAGAAGCACACCTAACAATGATGGTCCCAGCATCGGACCAGGAAGTAACTGACTGTTCAAGGACTGCCCCTGGTGTTGAAAAGAACAATTAAAGACAATCCTGTCCTTGCCATTGTGATGTACGATATGGTGCGGAATGAACCAGGACTCTGAGGTACTGTGTGCTTCTTCTGTGGTTATCTTGGCGACATATCCAGCGGATTCCAATTTGCGGATTTCAGTGCAGTAGGCTTTGGCTAGTTTAAGATCTCGAGCCAATCTTCACTCGGTACTTCGAAGACTAGGAAGCACAGCTTCCTTGTCAGCATGGAATATGGTCATGGGCATGCGTCGGAGCAATGGTGTGGCATAACGTTGAACGCCATCTATGTTCACTCTGGTGGTGGCGTTCTGGAGCATGGCGAGAGCATCTTTGTCTTGCTTGGACCTGGTGACCATTCTCTCATTGTATGGGAGGGTGTCGACCTGCCAGAGTCGCTCGACGTGCCGAATCAGATCATCATGGGGTGGAGTGGTGGTGATATGAAGGCACTGCTGATAACACCGTGAGGGCTGCTTTGGGCTCATGGGACCTTGAAGAGACCAACCCAGCTGTGTTCTGATGGCTATTGGACCTCCGTCCGGTCCTCGGCATACAGGCTGTATTGGCATTAATAGGTGCGGCATGTCAGAACCAATAAGGAGTAGTGGTTTGACTTTGTCAACAGGGGGAAGAGGAAGATCTCTCAGATGACAATAAGCTTGTTGAAGCGCAGCCACTGGGTAGTTATGTTCTGCAAGACTCAAACCGGTCGCAGTAAAGGCATTGGGGATAGTGAACCTCTGCATGGGTTTGGTGACTGCTGAGACCTCGAAGGAAACAGACGACCCTTCAAGTTCTGTGTGAGATTGTCGGACAGTTTGTAAATGAAGTAACTCTGGGGTACAGGTAAGCTTGAGCTGCTGCACGACTGGGAAAAGCACGATTGTTCTCTCTGACCCATCGTCGAGAATGGCATGTGCCTCCATTGTGTGGTTTCCATTGTGGAGGAGGACCTTGACGACCTTCAGCATGACTCTGGGTGTACGGTTTGGTCTGTCCAAGTAAACCCGGGTCGATGGGAGGCTGACAATGAGAACAGCATTGGTGGTGTCTTTGATGGAATCATGAAGAACTGTGAAATGTAGCTCTTTACAGATTCTACATGAACGTTTGAGGTTGCAAGACTCTACAGCGTGGATCCGTCCGCATCTCCAGCAGCGTTTACCATCTTTAATCCAAGCTACAATCTGGGAGGTAGTCAACTTCTTGAATGCCTCACAATAGTTAAGGTAGTGATCCCTGTTGTCACAATGGGGACAGTATGGCTGGGGCTTGGAGCTGGACTTAGGGGCTGTGGACCCAGGAGTCTTAGCTACACTCTCACGTGTCAGGAGAACTGGCCTTGGCTGCTCTCTTGAATAAGGTGCTCCTCTAGCTCTACCAGGGGTCTTCAGAGTTTCACTCTGGAACATAGCCGCAGCTCTGCTAGAGATACGTTTCGCTTGGGACTTGTTCTGTAGCCAGTCGGCAAAATCAGGAAGTGTGTAGCTCTTGTCGGTGCCAGTCTGGAGAATACCCCGACTTAGGCAGTATTCAACAAAACTGTCGCGATAGGCTGGTGGCAGTTTACTCAAGAGACGGTCCACATGTGAGCCACACAAAAGCTCGTAACCATTCTGACCCTCAAGAGTTCTCAGCATACCCACTAAGGACTGTACTGATAATGCAAATGAGTCGAAGGCATTAGCGTCACCCAACTTAAGAGGCGGGGTGCTTAGGATGGCACCCAACTCGGACTGAACGAGCTGTCTTGGTTGTCCATACTTGTCTTGAAGTGCCTGCAGAGCAGCAGTGTAAGGCTGGGGGTGATACATGAATGATTTAGCGAGCTGATGAGCACTGGATAGTTTCAAATGGCTTAATAGAACATGGTATTTATACTGTTCACTGATATGATGGTGATTACTCAACAAATTGTCAAATGCTAACTTAAACAAAGCAAAGTCACTCTCAGCACCACTTTCGAAGACTGGTAACGTAGGTCGTGGAATGCCATAGGCTGATGCGAACAGGAGCTCTGGACTCAGTTGAGGTGAGTAGACAGTTGGGGCGAAAGGCACAGATGCTTTAACGTAACCCGAAGCATGAAGTGTCGTCGCCGATGCTTGGTGGTTGGAGACAGGGAAATGCGTCGGACCTGGAAGTATTGTCCCCTGCGTTGTTGCTGTCTGTTGTAGGCTGTAGCGACGGGTAGGTTGCGTGGCTGTAACAGGCTGTTGTGTCACACGCTGCATGCTGGCGCTCATGGGATATGCAGCGGAGGTTGGGATTGTGAACACTGCTGAAGGCTGAGGTGTCACATTTGACGTTAATGACACCGAGTGTTCTGGAATGGCAGTAGGAGCCGATGGTGCAAAGTCAGGTACTGGCGATGAGAATGCTTGTGGCCCTGGGTGGAGTGCAGTGGGCATGGGTGCATCCACTGAGTAAGTAGCAGATGAGGGCCACTGTGACGGTCTAGGTGACGCTGCAGAGACATCAGGATCAGGCAGTTCTGTAGGACAGGGCAGCAGCGATAACGTCACAGCTAACGACTGGAAGGGGGACTGCTGATGCTTGGAAGGCATTAGCTGCGGTGAACAAACCTGGCTGCGCTGCGCTGCAAGCTGTTGCGCGTTTGGAGAACCAGAGTCTGTGTAGGAACTGGAGTGGTCGCCCTAGAGTCCACGGAGAGCATGGAGGATACAAGCTTAGCTACTTCGAGTTCAGTCTCCGCTTGTTGAAGCTTGCGCTGCCGTTCTAGTTGTTTCAACAGGGCCTCCTTTGCGGCAAGCGCCTCCTCTTGCATGCACTGGGCTTCTTTAGCTTGTGCTTGCAATCTTTGGTGTTCCAGATCAATCAGTGAGTCCTCTTCTACTTGCTGCCGTAGACTGTCATACTGTCTCTGTTTAATCTTCTCCTCCAACATAGCAGTCTGGACGCTGGAGAGCTCTGGTGGGACATAGACGCCAGCGGACGTAATGGAACGCCTACTCGTCCTGGAGTGAGAGCTGACACCACTGCGAGACGTTTTCCTCGAGCTGCTTCGGGGCTGACTAGGACAGTGAGAGGAAGCTGTTGGAGGAAGGTCACCTGCAGGTTGGTAGCCAACATCGTAATCATCCAGATGGGTAGGCAGATTAGTCTTGCGTCGAGGTCTGGACGTTGTCTCAGATGCGTCACTTTGTGCTTTGTCCATATTGGTTCGATCTTGCTCTCAATCCGGCTCGAAGGACCAATCTTGTAGCAGAGGCACGCTACAACTCTATATTACGCTGATTGAGGCGGCCAAATATGGACAGGATTCCGGTAAGAGAATCAGGGATCGGAGAAGAGATTCTTCAGAAAGATATATTTATTGAACAGTCTTTGGGTTGTCATCCGAACCAGTTATTCTTTGGCAATGACATCTGTATTAATGGTCTAAAGGAACAATAAAGAAATATAATTACAATCATATTCTGAAATCTTTTACACACTGGCATGATAGTCAAACAAATGCAATAAACAATGATTGAACACTCAAGTCTGCATCCTTAACATTAATAGCAGCCTTATCAATGCAAATAGGCATGATATAATTGTGCAATGATACGTTATTAATGTAAACACACTTGTAATGCAGTTTAGTAATACTGCCGATGCTAATACTGATTCGCGCGTTACTCTCGCGGCAAATTACGGCCGCTACGGCGCTCAAAATTCACTGATGATAACCACAGAACGATCGCGGGACATCAATAACATACATTCGACAAACCTACATATGCAGATGTACTTACATCAAGGCATAAACACATTATACAGAGCATAAAACGAACGTGCAGAGATGAACATTCACCAAACTGTCTTCCTGCGTGTCACACTATAAATCAGTCCGTGTGGTCAACAACTTTGGTTCCTATGACAGGCTTTCGTACAATATATATATGGAAATCAAATTAACTCAGATGTCTCAATCAATCGACTACACTGAGCTAACTGCTTCAGACGTAGTCTGAACATGGCTGATTGTTCCTGTCAGCAAGTAGCCTACTGTTCAGCAAACTAAAACATTGACAGACGATATTAATCCAATTCATTATAACGTTTTCATACCTGAAGCCGCTTTTGTAAATATTTGAACACATACATTCAATACCAAAACTCCACAACTGCTGGAATCTATCTGCGGGTTGTGTTTTAGGGTCTGTAATGGCCACTGGGCTGTTTGCTCATCACACCTTCACAGTTTAAAAAAATTCCTAGATTTGGTTGAGAAGTTTAGAATTGAATAGCATCAAAAAAATTAAACAAAGATGAAACAGTTCTAACAATGTTACAGCAAGGGAATGAGAAGACATTGTGAAACAACATTTATTCATCCAAACGCTAGAACATAGGAGTCGCAGGAGACATGGAACACCAGGAATGATGAATAACAGCTGACACCAGACATAGGGAACACAGGGCTTATAAACAGGGGAGTAAACTAGATCATGAGGGACACATACTTGGAACTAATGATGAGAACGAAACGAGAACAGGAAGCAGACAAAAAATGGGCACAAGAGGAGGGAAAACACAGGACATTGGGACACAGGTCTGACAGTTACCTCCAGTTCCGCAGAATTTTACGTCCATAAGAACCTTCATTTCCCATTGGGTCGATCAGAAGTAGTTTTTTTCAGGCATGTTGATAATCTAGAATGTAATGTCATGTAATCATAAATATGTACTATTTTTTAGATCACAATGAAATAAATAAACCTTTAAATTATTGGCCTAAAGCATTAAAGAATGTCTGCATAGGACTTACATGCACATATACATACATATATATAATCAATTTTGCAACTACATCTCAACAAACTCTCATTAGAGTATTAGTAGACTTAGGTTAAGGTTAGAGTTGGAAGAGTAAGTTGATGTACTTGCAGAGTTGTTTATAGTCAGTATGTCTGTTGGGGAACCTCGAAATAAAGTGTTAGCAGATCTTTAGCAGACATCCTACTAATACTCCAATGACTGCTAATTGACATGTAGTTGCAGAATTACTTATCAAATAGCGGTCTAAAGGGTACCATCAAAATAATCAAACTGCTATTACAAATTTTTTTAAGTTTAAAGCAAATGTGTCATATAACACATTCATCTGATCAGATATCTGATCTTATGGCTGTATGAGACAATTATTATTATTATTATTATTTATAAGTGATCTTTGTCTGCTTTAAGTAACATGGCAATATATGGGATTTATAATACATTGACTATGAGAAATATAATCCATTGGATCTTAAGTGGATGCAATGTGCTCACTGTGTGTTATAAATCATCATGCTCTTAAAAGCTATGACCCCAAATAAGTAAATATTATAATACATTAACACTGTTGTTATAAATATATTAATTAGATGATACATTTTATAAGGTTTTTTATAATGCATTATGCATTTATTATAGTACCTTAAGAATACCTTTAGAATGTATTATAAATAAGGGCTTCATAGAAAGTGTTACCAAATTATTTTATAATATAATTTCACCCTCAATGTACTTCAAAAAAATACACACGCACCACACCACAAAAGTCCAGTGTGCTCCAACCTTCACAAGGCACAGCCAAATGTCCTCAATGGGGGATTTAATCTGTGAAAAGTGTTTAATTACAAGTCTGTGATGGTTCCAAAACATGTAATTAATATCTACTTTACTTTTGGGAAAGCTAAATTACCTTCTTTAAGCATCTGAACTGTCCAGAAAACAACGAAGATGCAACAACTGCACAAAACTGGTGTACATGGTTCTGAAAAAAATAATATATATCTGGAAGTATGTAAAAATACATTTGTATTCCTAATTGAGTAAACATACTATACATACCTGTTGTTTTTCAATGACCAGGTGCAGGTATGCATCAATTACCTATATTAAGAAAGAGATGCATGAATAGAAATAAACTTTGTTTTTGTGAAACAAACAACATCTTTATCAGTTGGTTGACTCTTAAAATTGGGTTCTGGGTTTATAAGTCTTTAATAATATTTTAATAACCTATAGCATAAAAAAACAATGAATTCACAGTTTGAGTCTTACTTCATCAGTAAGCCACTCAGTCCCTTGCAGTGAGTAAAAAGAAGAGTCATAGAGCTTATATGGCCCTACAACTGCTTCTACATGACCGCTGATGTTGGCAACCCAGACCTTCATTACTGAAAAAAGACAAAGTTAGTTTTGTCAATACTTTTTATAATTAATCAACTTGACAGGGCCAATGAGCCAACATAAAATAAATTGTGCAAACTGAACGTGCCAAACAGTCAAGGCCGTAGGTTTGGTCTTTATATTGGAAGAGACAACAACCCACCCCCTAATGAAAAATAATGTAATTATTATAATTGGGAAATATTAGGCAAACCTACGTCCTTGCAAACAGTCATATCGAACATGTTCAGGACAGAAGGGAGAAGTGGAAATAACTCAAAACAATTTATGGTATCCATATTAAAGAAGAAAAATTTAATAATTTGGTGGCCGAAGTTGTGTAGTTTTTTTTTGTGAGGTTTGATCACTAATGAGCTTTGACAAACTGATGCTGTTTGTCTCCGTTCATGCATTTTGATCTTTTTAAGCTTATTTATGGGGCTGTGTTATTTTATGATTTATTTGTTATTATGTCCACTTCCTGTAAATAACTGTGACCTGTGACCAACAGGTCAAAATGGTCACGCAACCATAACGCCAAGACCAAACTGGTCAGATAGGCCAAACTGGCAACTAATGACGAACTGAGATCTCTGTAGATATAAAACCTTCTTGTTCTTCTTAGATGTGCCTTATATCTGATGAGAACATTACTGCTGGCTTAATTTTTACCTCCTTGATGTAGTCACATGTTTGGTCAAGCTTTTTAGGGGCAATGTGAATAACGGAAGGTCTTTGTAATATTGAATCCTCTTGAAGCTTTGTAGGATCATTTATCTTGGTCACAGAATGCTGAGGGCTGAGTGTGGGAGCAACAGTGCAAGGAGGTATCTTGAAGGAACTGATGCTCTCTGTAGGCCCATTGGAGACTGAGATACCACAACTGTCATTAGGCTCTTTTCCAGGTTGGCTTCTTCTGTATGGTTTAATGTGACCAATGCTATGTTTAGTTTTTAAAGTAATCCCTCCAGGTTTGTTTAATGTCACAAGTTTGCCACTGAGTCTCTCAATGATGTAGAGTTCTGAGAAGTCAGGTTCAAGCCTTCCTCCTTTTCTTCCACGCTTCCTAATATTCATCAGAAGAACCTAATCACCAACATTGTAACTCAAATCTCTGTACTTCTTCTGGACCCTTTTAGTGTATGCTTCCTTCTGTTTCTCCTCTGATTTTCTGATGTTTTCTACTGCTTTTTTTTTTGCCTCGTCTCTGTTTTTTTATCAGAAACTACATATTCACTAAAACGAGATTCTCCATTGAGACTGATGTTGGAAAGCTAAACAATGCAGGTTAATTTAAACAATATAAATTACATTTTGAAATATTAAAAATTGTATACGTTCATATATGTAATGGAAGTCCATGGTAGCATGAGAAGAGGTAGTTCCTTTGTTATTTTAAAAACATGATTGGTTACTATTCACAACAAATTTTTGGGGAATATTAGTGACCGTTATTTTCTGCTGTCTAGAAATTTACTTTAAAGCACAATCCTTCTGAAATGGGCTAGTATGATAAGAAATAACTCAATAAGAACACTCACCGGCATTTCAACAGGAAGCTCTGCAGGGAACACTGCTTCTCTCCCATACATTACAGTTTTTTACAATCGCTATGACAATTTTTCCAATACTTTAACCATTTTCCTAAACTCTTATCACAGTTAGCACAACATCCATCTGTGTAAACTATACAATTAACACATTTCTTGTTGCTTTGACACAAAATGCATACAATTAACACAAATTTAAATGCTTGAACTTCTTTTACACACAAGCTCAACCAAGACCAAAACAATGTCATTTTACTGCCAAATGTTCTAATGCTTTCACACTGTATGTCAGAACAGATAACATCATGTTCTAAAACTAAATTATAGGCTAAAGTCAAAGTGAACAGCTGTTCATATTGTGAATTGAAATACAAATATGTCCCCTGTATTTTATTTCATTGCTAATGAGAAACAGCTGATCAAAGTTATGCAAATATATACATTACAGCTGATTCCCATATAGGAAACACTCTCAGGTGTTGAGGTTCTTTCAATTACATGAGCATATGGTATAAAGTAAAAGAGGACCTTTTTGGGCTGATTTTGTGTGGAAAAGGAACAATACAGAGTAACACACACAAAAAAAGAAAAATGCCTGCACGAAGGAGAGGAAGACAAGTACCAGGACAAGGGAGAGGAGTGGGACAAGGGAGAGGAAGACAAGTACCAGGGACAAGGGAGAGGAGTGGGGACAAGGGAGAGGAAGACAAGTACCGAGGACAAGGGAGAGGAGTGGGGCAAAGGGAGAGGAGTGGGACAATGGGAGAGGAAGACAAGTACCAGGACAAGGGAGAGAATTGGGACAAGGGAGAGAAGACAAGTACCAGGACAAGGGAGAGGAGTGGGACAAGGGAGAGGAAGACAAATACCAGGACAAGGGAGAGGAGTGGGGCAAAGGGAGAGGAGTGGGACAAGGGAGAGGAAGACAAGTACCAGGACAAGGGAGAGGAGTGGGACAAGGGCAAGGGAGAGGAGTGGGACAAGGGAGAGGAAGACAAGTACCAGGACAAGGGAGAGAAGTGGGACAAGGGAGAGAAAGACAAATACCAGGACAAGGGAGAGGAGTGGTACAAGGACAAGGGCAAGGGAGAGGAGTGGGACAAGGAGTGGGTAGAGGGAGAGGAGTTAGAATGTTGTGTTGGCGCTCAAAGAAGAGCCAGAGCTAGAGTAACTGATGAAATAAGAGCTACTATAATAGATCATGTCATAAACCATGGGCTATCATACAGAGAGGCTGGTGAACGAGTACAGCCAAATCTCAGCCGGGACACGGTGGCATCCATTGTTCGGATTTTTCGAGAAACCAACAGGTAGGATATTGTATGAGAGCTTCTCCTACTGCAAAGTGTACATTTGACCATGTATTACAGTGACTGTATACCTCCTGTCTCTAATATGTAACACTATTTTGTCTCTCTAAGGATTCAACGTCTACCTCCCTCAGGGGGCAGAGGAAAGGTCCTAAATGAAGAACAGGAACTTGCAATTGTCAACATGGTGATTGCTGACAATGAAGTTAAATTGAAGGACATTCAATCGAGAGTTGTAGAAAATAACCTTGTCTTGGGAACATTGCAGCAATCAGCATAACATCCATTTCTCTGACTCTAGCTAAACACAGAGTGCGAATGAAACAACCATACAAAGTTCCTTTTGAAAGGAACAGTGAGCGCATCAAAGAACTCCGTCGCCAATATGTCCAAGTAAGGTTATGCAATACAGTCATTACTGTACACTACATAGTGTGTTTTGCAGTAAACTTCTCTATAAACCTGGAGTACAGTAGGACATACAGTAAAGCATTTACACACACTGTGTCTGATTACTTTCAGAGAGTCATGGAGTTGGAGGCCAATCAAGTCCCTCATGAAATGATCTACATTGACGAGGCTGGCTTCAACTTGGCGAAAAGGCGTCAGCGTGGAAGAAACATAATTGGCAAAAGGGCCACAGTTACTGTGCCCGGCCAGAGAGGAGCCAACATCACCATGTGCGCCGCAATCTCCATCAATGGTGCACTCCTGAATAAATGTGTGATTGGCCCATACAACACCGACCGCCTTCTCCTGTTTTAGAAGACTTGCACGAAAGACTTGTGCCAGAGGTAGAAAGGGGACAGGTGGGAGACCTGTCAATATATGTGATCACATGGGACAATGCGGCATTCCACCATTCCCGTGCAGTCGCAGCCTGGTTTGATGCCCATCCGAGGATGATGTCCCTTTTCGTTGCCCCTTACTCCCCTTTCCTCAACCCAATTGAGGAGTTTTATTATCAGCCTGGAGATGGAAGGTTTTTGACCATCGTCCACAGGACCAGATGTCCATCCTGGATGCAATGGATGCTGCATGCCAAGACATCGCAGCTGAACACTGCCAGGGGTGGATAAGGCATACCAAAAGATTCTTCCCAAGATGCCTTGCCAGAGAAGATATCAGATGTGATGTGGATGAGAACATGTGGCCAAACGCAGAAGACCGGGCCGATTAGATAACATTTATTATTACTGTATTGTTTTACAATTCTTCGGTGGGTTTTTCTGTTTGTATATTCATTCACCTGTAATACAGTAAATGACAGCTATCTTGCACATTTTGTTTTCTTTCTTGTTTTTCTAATGCAAATAAAGCCTTTACTGCAGCAATTCTGTCTCTGTCTCTTTTTCTCACATAAAACCGTTCATTCTATAAAGCTACTCTGAGATGGGTCATTCAATTTTTGTATAACATTTCTGCAGCAATAAAACAAAATAAACCCAAATAGAAAAAGAAACTTTAGTGTAAAACACAACCTCTGATCAATGCTATATACTCTCTATTGTATATGGTCAGACCTGACACCTAAAACAATGCAGTTTCTGTAATTCCATTTGATGTTAGTGTTTTTATGATATTGTGCTATGATTGATTAAATGTTACTGTTGGAAGAGAACATGTGTTAGTGTTTTGGACTAATAATTTAATTTTGAGACATGTTTGCAGTGTTTTGGTAGGTGTAGTGTATTGTGTTAGTATATTATTGTAATTTGAAATCAGTGTTGGAGTTTAGTTTGCAATGTGTGATTTTGAGCATGAAATTAAGTTTTGTCAATTGTGTGTTGTAGGTGTGTTGTTGCGTTAAGAGTTTAGAAAAATTGTTAGAAGTATTGGAAAAAATGTCATAGCGATTGGAAAAAAACTGTAAAAGAAAAGGGGAGTGTTTCATGGTGGTATGGACCTTGGATCTTAGAGAAAATAATGGTGGCATCTAGATAGACATCCCAGTCATTCTGTTGATTGTTAACCAATTTCTTGAGGGCTCTAAAATTAAACATAAATGTTTTCTGTATTAGCGTTATAAACCTGGTGTATGATAGTCATTTATAACTGCATTTCTACTTAATAGGTGCCTTGAAGTGGAAGATGGGTGAAAATGTCTTAAAAGTTCCTCTTTTTATGAGGTTATTACTGTATGTTGTTAACAGTATTGTAAAGTCACATGCAGAGGTGGGGGCGGGGGACTTGAATTTTCCTGACCTACAGTAGTTACACAATATTAAAACCTACCATTTAATGTTGTCATTGGTTTTTTCATCCAGGTCATTAGTTTGAGGATGATAAGCTGCTGTCACGCTTCTTTTGATGAGCAACATTGCACAAAGCCTGTGGTTAAGCTTAAAGAAAGAAAGAAAACTGATTGAGCAAATAGTTGAAAAGCTCCTAAAACATACAACAACTATACATGTGTCAGCAACAAACAAGGGAAACTCTCAAGTAAGTGGCAACAACAGTGAGTTTATTTTGCAGAGCGGCAGCAGATCAAGACGTCAAGAGCAGGTAAGTAACAACAGTTCAGAGGAGCAGGCAATTAAACTATATTTAATTAAATACACCAATTAAACTTAGCTGGCGTGAATAACGAGAGCCCTTTCATGTTTTCCAGAAGGCTGAGGCAGGAAACAGACAGGTGAATAAGGCAGAGCCAGGGAGCCACCGGCTGTTCAGGAGGCCATGGAAGCATCAGACGTTCAGGAGGCCATGGAGGTACTGGCTAAGGTAGCCAGGAGCACAGGGAGTGCAGATGACCTCAGTGACCTTGACAAGGGAGGAGCCCTCCCCCAAAATGTTCTTGGGGACAGTCATGGGCATATGCGCTGCCCAAAAACACAATAGTGCCAGGGTGAATACTCCCGAAGCGGCATCCCCTATTCCAGCATCATGACCAAGGTGGGCTCCAGGTTGAGCTCTGGTAGAAGAGCAGAGAACACTTGAGTGCACTCTGGAGGAGCAGGCACTGCAATTGATGAAGGAGGACTGGGCGGAGCCTGCACTGGACTCTGGTCACAGGCTGGAGCCTGCACTGGACTCTGGTCAGAGGCTGGAGCCTGCACTGGACTCTGGTCAGAGGCTGCAGCCTGCACTGGACTCTGATCAGAGGCTGGAGCCTGCACTGGACTCTGGTCAAAGCTCATAGTACCTCACGGCCAAAGGGGGATGATGTTGACACATGCACACGATGCACCATGCGCAGGACACCACGGTCTCAAGGGAACCTATGAAACACTCAAGCAAGTAGCATACTGGCCTGGCATGTAGCAAGACGTAGCGGAATACGTCAAGGGATACCTGGTGTGTTGCCAGTTCCTACCGGCAAATCCAAACCACCTAGCACCACTGCAAAGGAAAGGAATGAACTTCCCATGGTCGGACCTCCAAATAGACTGGGTAGGATCCCTGCCACGGTCATCACGTGGTAACAAATACTTCCTCACCATGGTTTGCGAATTCACAAAGTGGATAGAGTGCCTACCAGTTCCCAATGATAGAGCAGAAACAACAGCCTGCCAGTTAATGAACCACATCTTCTCAAGATTTGGACTGCCTTTAAGGGTCAACTCTGACCAAGGAACCCACTTCACTGTCGAGGTCATGCAGGAACTGTGGAAACTCCTGGGTATACAGGCCAAGCTCCATATAAGCCATCACCCAATTTCCTCAGGTCAAATTGAATGTGCCAACAGGACAGTGGTCAGCATGTTGAAGAAGTACGTTTCTACCAATCAAAAGGATTGGGATATTAAACTTCCTCTGGCACTGATGGCCAAACTCATCCTTTGGCCAGGCACTCTGTGGTGGCACCCTCCATCTGCCACCTGACCGTTCTCTCCCAGGAGCTGACCACAGAGGATTTCAGCCCCATGTCTTTGTGGCAGATGAGGCCTTTCCCCTCAGGAAAAACCTAATGAGGCCATTCCCTGGATGCACCCTTCCCCGAGAGAGACAGGTCTTTAATTACCGTCTCTCCAGAGCCCGGCTGGTGGTGGAGAACGCCTTCGGGATCCTGTCCTCACAGTGGAGGATGTATTGCCGCCTCATCGAGGTTCAGCCTGATGTTGTGGAGAGGTGTGTGCCCCAAACGCTCCAAACGCTCAATTCGTGCCGTGTAATTCGCGAGAATCGCGTCATTCGCGCTGCCTCATTTGCGCGAATAGCGCTGCAGGATTGTCTATTACATCTTTGCATTGACTTAACATGTAAATAATTTGTGCGTAATGCTCCATTCGTGTCTGGTGCTGAGGAAATCACCAGACCTCCACAGGAAATGACTTCCTGACCCTTGGAAAGCCCTTTCATCCTCTGATGTCTATAGGAACCTTTTTTTTGTTAATCTCCTGGAGAAGACAGGGAACGAGCAAACTGTTTTGGACTTTATGCTAAAAGACATTTAATGGTTCCTGCTACTATTATAGCAACATATACAAGAGACAATATATATTAAGGTTGTATTTTATGTCCTGTATAAGTGTAACGGGGCCGACAAGACGAGAGGCGTGTGGATCCATGTGCAAGCTTTTAGTTTTAGGCATGGTCAAAAACACAGGCAAGGTCAACAACTGGCAAACAGGTATATTGAGGGCAAGGTAGATGAGTACTCCAGTAAACGGATGTGGTCGTCGATCGGCGAACAGTATCCAGAGGGCTTGACTAGAGAGGTAATCCAGGTACAAGGCAGGAGATCAGGAACCAGACAACAAGGCAACACAAAAAGACTAAACTAAAATGAGACACGGAAAACTAGAAAAGGCGCCGTAAAGCAGCTAACACCGGGAGAGTGAAAAATGCAGAACAATACAGGAGACTGAACACAAAAACAAACACGGAAAGGCTTGGTACGCAGCTAACATTAGGAGAATGCTAAATGCTAAACAATACTCTGCAGAGGAAGAGGAAGTCCATGGTTTAAGTAGGTTGTGTGATCAGTGCAATCAGCTGTGTGTTCAGAGCAATCAGCAATGTGTTGAGTGCAATCAGCTGTGTGTTCAGTGCATGTATCGTCAGTGCAATGGATGATGGGAATTGTAGTCTGAGGTGGAGTGCAACAGTGAGTGTAGTGCAAGGGTCCATGTGGTGAGCGAGTGACCTCTGGTGGTGAGTTAAGGGAAGCCCATGAACCGGATTCGCGACAATAAGCTTGCTGTGTAGTGGAACCTATGGTATTTTTCTTAACCTATGACGTAAAACTGTTCCTTGTAAAGTTATAACTAGTGTTTAATTTCATACGGATGGTCGTGATAAATACGAATCAGTGGTGCAACAGATTTGGTGATATTATAAATGGGTAAACATGTGATAACACTTCACATAAGTATTCAACTCTTAGAATTCTCAACATGGAAGATCACAGAGCAGATTAGGTATGTCCAAAATGAACAATATGGGCAGGGCGAAGCCTCTAGTGGGCGTACTGAAAA
>QVTF01023073.1:0-56558 GCA_003573665.1 Oxygymnocypris stewartii
TCTCTCTCTCTCTCTCTCTGTGTGTGTGTGTGCGTGCGTTAATATCTAAATAAAGCCTTTGCATCATCACGCCTAAAATGAAAATTCATGAGAAAAGATTTAGTTTTAGTAGGATTCAAAATCTATGTCCTTCCAACTTGTAACACAGCATACTATGGTTGAGAAATAGGACTATGAACACGTGACACGTTTATGTTTATTTTTTGCGCGTACACGTTGGCAGGTGTTCGGTCATCTCAGATCTTCGTAAGGGCTGGATCCAGACTGAAGCTTCTGTAATTCCGTCCTCTCGGGATGCCCATCCCGTGGCTGAAACAGAAACAAAGCAGGAGTTTAGAATATTAAAAAAGCATAAATATATAAATAATAGGGGCTTAGGCTAGTAGAAAGCATAAATAAATAAATAAATCTAACTAACGTGACTAGATGCGCCAACGACGGTCAAACAACGTCACCACGGCCGAATTAATATTCATGAGCTACTTAATATCCAATCTTTTACGCTATTTGTATGATTGTCTCATACTTTTTTCTTTTTTTTCTTTTTCATTATTATGAATTATCTTATTTCTTGTATCAAAATTGTACTATATGTTCTCATATTTTACATATTGCAGTCTATGTTCAATATTTTTCTATACAATATGTTGGAATGACTGCTGATATGTTCATTGGCTGTAATATGACTGACATTTAATAATAATAATAATAATAATAATAATAATAATAATAATAATAATAATAATAAAGAGCTGCTTAATATCAGTGCGCTGCGCTGGAGTGACATCCGCGCGCAGTAATGAATATTCATGAGCTGAGCCCTCGCTGTAGTAGGATTCGCGATGTCTCTCTCCGGATGTGTTCATCGCAGGCGGTAGTGATCCAGCAGCACCAGCAGCAGCAGCAGCAGCAGCGGCAGCAGCAACGCTGAGGTGAGCGAGTGAGAGCGACTCTCTCAGCAGCATCATGGCGGAGCAGAGCGACTCCCCCGGCGGCCGTCCAAACCGCGCAGCCGGCGCTCACCACCAGCTGGCCCATTGTCAAGGAGGCGTACGAGCTCCAGGAGGTGATCGGTGGGTAGTTGCAGATGGATTTTCAGCTTGTCAGAGGCTGCGGGTTGTTGCTTTGATTTGGGCCTACCGGCTTTTTCCCATATGATGACAGCAATGCAATGCGGATATGACAAGAGAAGCTTCCTATATTATGTTTTGGAGGTATTAGATGACAGTGCACATGTTATTATGAGTGATGATGCTTCATATAGCACGTGTCCAGTGAGACATCAGGCTACTGTGACGTTTACAGCAAATGTGTTGGTATTATACACAGGGAAGGTATTTTTGGCCAAAAAGGTGCAACCAAGTTTTAGGGGTTAGAAGTTTGATGCATTGCGCTGGCTGGCGGATATTTAACCAAGCACTAATAACAGTGATAACAAGAGTCGTTGTTATGATTTATATAGCTTATTATTCATATTCCGAGTGTGTAGTGCATGTGTGCATCTTATCTGCACGCGTTGCAACGCCTTCCTTCGCACTGTGTGAGATTCAAAGGTGTAATTTGCTGCATGCGACGCGTCCGCGCTCGTCTCGCGACACCCTTGCTGCTCAGATTGAGCACTTCTCGTTTCTTACAAGTGTGTTTAGTCATTTTGTTCATCCAGAAAGTTCTTCGCAAAGATATGAACAGCAATTTTGAGAAATTTATTACATGACACATTTATAAATACACTTAATCACAAGTGGAGTTCTTATAACACACTGATTTATTAATGTACATATGTTATGTTTTATGCTTCATAAAACACTGACAATGAACACATTATTTTTTATTTCTAATTTATATGTATATTTTATATTATACAGCACACACAGTGCACATATTAACCCTGTAATGCCAGACACATTAAATAATAGTAGTCAGAATCTAATTAAAAAATAACTATTTATTTAAACTTCACACTAAATAATATTCTAAGAAAAAAAAATACTCAGATAAAAAAATCAATTATATTCAGAGGCCCCAAATGGAGCAAATAAATGCTATTTCGTGCAGATGCTGATATTTGTATGGCCATAAATTAAGATAAAATTCTTGAAAGCTTGTATTGTGAATTAATAAGATCTTTATTACAGTATAGCAGATTACTCACTCAAAATCATATAAATATCAGCTGTCACTCCATATCTCCCAATAATGTGTCTTAGTAAGATGATAATCATATGGTCAAAGCTCTGTAATATAATGCCATAATGATTGAGAGATAAACAATTAAATGTTCCTCAAAAGAATGATGATCATATTTAATACTTACATTTGAACATTATTTTTCTAAAAATGATGTCTGGATAATCAAGTAAACCAAAGTTGCTGCTTCAGTCCAGCAAGCGTTCATCTTGAAATATTATAAAAGTCATTCTTATGTTCACTTTATAAAACTGCTTAAAGATAATAACAAACGATCATGCAGTTGTGGGTGTGTAGTTTATGCAGACCTGCTTATGGGCTTTTTTTGGTAAACATCAAGATGGTTTCAAATGTCTACGAATTTTCATAACTTTTTTTCTCTATTTGTAAAAACCTTTTTGCCTCACTTGTGGAATGGTTAATATAAGGCCTGCATGAAGCATGCATAATAATTATAGCGAAAAAGACTGTTTGCAGGATGTCAACTTTCCAAATAATGATTGAATTGTAATTGTATGAATGAAGTAAATTTTTTTCATTCATTGACATTTCGCTGCATTCTCAAATTGAGTCGTCTGTTACTGATGGACCCACTGCCTGCAGATATGCGGGTCCCAAAGTAAATAAAGGAAGAAACACAGAAGGCCCTCTTCATGACTGAGAGATGTGTGTTGAAGCAGTATGCTATCAGCTCAGATAAGAGTTCGCATTACCGGACAGCTTCTCTATAGTTTCTGTGCACACATCGCTGCGGTGC
This sequence comes from Oxygymnocypris stewartii, assembly GCA_003573665.1. Taxonomy (NCBI): domain Eukaryota; kingdom Metazoa; phylum Chordata; class Actinopteri; order Cypriniformes; family Cyprinidae; genus Oxygymnocypris; species Oxygymnocypris stewartii. The sequence continues at coordinate 2,945 of QVTF01023073.1, forward strand.
GAGGTCAGGACCCCGTCTTTATCTGTCAGCCGCAAGTTGGCAGAGTGTCACACACTCTTACGCTGTGAATAGCAGCACTGCGTTTGTGGTTTGTGCGTGTGTGTTTACAGTCACATATGTGACGTGTCATATGTGAATCAACAATTGGCTATTAGTGTATTATGTTTTATGCAGTAATTATTGAGCAAATGTGGAATATTTTCAAACAGACTTAGTGAAATTGCACAACTCCTTTTCAAATACATTAGAATAGATTGATTGTTGTCAGTATTACACTGTCTATTTTATTATGTAGACACAATATAAGCATGAAAAAATATGAGCAGAATGTATGTAATACTTTTATTCAGCAAAAACGCATTACATTGATCAAAAGCAACACTAATACATTCAAAATGTTACAAAATATGTATGTTTTTTACATAATTTTTTTTTTTACTTTCCATTCATCAAAGAATCCTGAAAAATACACTATCACAGTTTCTGCCAAAAATATTAAACCACGCTGTTTTTACATTGACAATAAGAAATGAGCATCAAATCAGTATATTAGTATGATTTCTGAAGGATCATGTGACACTGAAGACTGGAGTAATGATGCTGAAAATACAGCTTTGCATCAGAGGAATAAATTACATTTTAATATATATATTACAATAGAAAACCGTAATTTGAAATTGTAATAATATTTCACAGTATTACTGTTTTTACTGTAAATTTTATCAAGGACTTACAGCACATTGATAAAAAAAAATCGTATTGACCACAAACATTTGAATGGTACTGTATATAAAAATATTAAATGTGACCCTGGAGCACAAAAGCAGTCTTAAGTCGCTGGAGTATATTTGTAGCAATAGTCAACAATACATCGTATGGGTCAAAATGCCAAAAATCATTAGGACATTAAATAAAGAGCATGTTCAATGAAGGTATTTTGTAAATTGATTACCGTAAATATATAAAAACTTAATTTCTGATTAGTAATATGCATTGCTAAGAACTTCATTTGGACAACTCTAAGGGGATTTCTCTCAAAATTTTGATTTTTTTTTTTGCACCCTCAGATTCCAGATTTTGAAATAGTTGTATCTCGGCCAAATATTATCCTGTGCTTATTTATTCAGACTTGTATTATAGATATATACTTGTATAAAAAACTGTACCCTTATGACTGGTTTTGTGGTCCAGGGTCACATATATTGAATTATTATACAGTATAACTAAATAATAAAAAATGTAATTATAATTATCATTATATATTTATATTATATACATAATTATATTAATTTAATTGTAACTATATAATTATATATTATAACTATAACTACATATAACACAATTAGTGGTCAATCAATGTGGCTCTTTCAATAATTAGAGAATGGTAGCTGATGGCCTATATACATAATGCTGAATACAGTTACAGGAAAAAGTATGTGAACCCACGGCATTTCATTTAGCCTCACTTCCCAGTTCAGTCAATGACAGACAGTGAAGATACTACTGCTTTCAGACGTCTGTTGATCTAGATCAAATTAACTTTAGCCATAACCAAGCAAATATTCACCGTAGAAATGTAATCATAAGTTAAAAATTGACATTTGACGGCATGCACAGGGTTGTGAGATATCACAGACATTGAAGGGCACTCCTCAGATAGAAACTTGTTGACTTGCGAGCTGAAAAAGGGTTACGAAATCATCTCTGAATGGTGTTCATCAACACAGAGTAACTGTCTATAAATGGAGAACGTTCTGCGCTGTGGGTGCCCTGCAAAGAGGAAGTCACTGCTGTCCCAAAAAACATTGCTGCACGTCAATAATGTGCAAAAAGTCACCTGGACAGCTTGCTGTCATGGAGCGGAAAAGTAATTATCAAAATCCTAAGTGTGTAAGATTCACACCATTTAGCAGGAGACTGAAGGCCAGGTGTTAGCTGTCAGGTGAAGCTCAACAGAAGACGGTAAATCAACTCACGAGTATCAACAACCGAACAAATCCATGACCTCAACCCGACTGAGATGCTCTGACCAACAGAGATAGACAACCTGAAAATACTGCAGTACTGAAACCTTTTTGTTTAGAAGAGGTTATTGCTGCCAAAGTAAGGCCAATTGAGTTCACCGTATTTTTCCACTCACGCTGTGAAACACTGCTTTATAAAGAAATGAAGTCGTTTGTATTATTATTATTTGCTTGAGCAGACTGTGTTTGTCTATTCCTGATGAGCTGTTTGAGAATGAGATCATATTTACATGCTAAATCCAAGGATTCAAATACTTTTCCTTGCGGCTGGATTAAATAGAATCTAATGATTGCAAATAATATGCACACAAATTGCTGGATTTAAATGTTATTTAATCACTTTTGGGGGTTTTGTGCATAATATTTACTCACTACTCACGCTGTTGTTAGATTTTTGCATCTCCAAATAGGCAAAATAACCACTTTTGTTATTCATCAGATAATATCTATAATCAATAATTATTACTGTATAAATTATCATATTAATATGATTTTGGAAGGATCGTATGACTCTGAAGACTGCAGTAATGCATGCTGAATACATTACATTGTAAAATCTATTCAAAGTTATTTTACATTTTAATAATAATTCAAAGTATTTACTGTATTTTTTATTAATAAACAAGCACATGATAAAACAAAGAAATTAAGTTTTTTAGAATACAAACTTTTGAATGGCAGTGCATATAATTACAGTATAATATATAATAAAATACTATATTATGTATTGTATTATTTTTTTCATTTTCTGCAAATATATATAACTACAAATAAAATATACAACATCATGTTAATAGTTAAAAATAAAATACCTGAATTGATCAAATTAAATAACTTGCATTGCAAACGTATAGCATTCGATTTGTCTCTCTTACAATGAAGCTACTTATCACATCGTCACACACATCTATTATCAATCCTATAAGCACATCATATGTTCAGCTGCACCTGCTGTGCACAAGCTTTTATATTCCAGAGGGCATGTTTACTGTCTGCCTTTCATCTAGAATAATGTCTTTGACACGGCGTGTGCTTTGTTCATTAGAGACGTGTATGCTGTGTTTTGTAGGTAGCGGAGCCACAGCAGTCGTCCAGGCAGCGCTTTGTAGCCCTCGACAGGAGCGTGTGGCCATCAAGAGAATCAACCTGGAGAAATGCCAGACCAGCATGGATGAGCTGTTGGTGAGGAACAACATAGAAACATGCAGGTTCTGCCATACACATGCATATGCATGTAAACACACACACATTATATGCAAATGCAAATCGTTACAGGTAAATTGCTATTTGTTTTTGAGCAGCCTGACTGAGCAGACATTGGACAGACATCTCTTGGCTCCATTTTACCCATTTATTTTCATTATATGCGCTTCACTATAATCTTAAAGTAGTAGTAGGAGGAGGAGGAGGAGGAGGAGGAGGAGAAAAATGTGATGTGAACTGAGGTGTAGATGAGTTTGTTTCTTCATCCAAAGAGATTTGGAGGAATTTAGCTTTACATCACTAGCTCACCAATAGACAGTGAATGGGTGCCGTCAGAATGAGAGTCCAAACAGCTGATAAAAACATCACAATAATCCACAGCAATCCAGTCTATTAGTTAATGTCTTGTGAAGAGAAAAGCTGTGTTTTTTTTAAGAAACGCATCCACAATTAAGGCGTTTAACTTTAAACCTTTGGTTCTGAGTAAAATACTCATAAGTCCGTCCCCTGTTGTCCTCTTACATCAAAATCCACTGACATATTTGTTTGGAATTGTTTTTGCTTGTAAACGGTGCTTGATCTGTGCATATTTCTCTCTTGATTCAGACAATATGACTTTTTCACTGGAGAAAGCAATATTATGAATAGAGGAGTATTGTTTCTTGCAAACACGCAGCTTTTCACTTCACAAGACATTAATTGATGGACTGGGGTCATTTGGATTACTTGTGGATTATTGTGAGGTTTTATCATCTGTTTGGACTTTCATTCTGACGGCACCCATTCACTGCAGAGGAACAGTAATCATCACTGGTGAACAAGTGATGGAATGCTACACTTCTCTAAAAGTTTGGATGGTTTTATTTTTATTTTAATAAATTAAAAAAAAAATCTTCTCCAATTATGTATTAAATTAAGACAAAATATACTTACATATTTTACTAATACTATTACTGTATCATGGTTTCCACCAAAAAGTTAAGCAGCAACAAAATATTTCTTGTGCAGCAAATCAGTATATTAGAATGATTTCTGAAGATCATGTGACACTGAAGACTGGAGTAATGATGCTGAAAATACAGATTTACATCACAGGAGTAACTTAAATTTTTAAAATGTATTCACATAGAAAACACTTATTTGAAATTGAAATAATATTTCACAATATTACTGTTTTAAAGTATTACATACAATTGACTATTTTTGTTCAAATAAATTCTGCCTTGGTGAACAATAAGAGACATCTTTTTAAAAACATTCTTTAAAAAACTAAGTATCAAATGTATATAGATGTAAAAATGGGTCGATTCTCTCGTCACTCTCAACGCTGCGTGGGGTTGGACGATTGCCGCTAAACTCTTGCTGTAAATTTTTATATAGTAGTAAATTAATACATCATTTAAAATAATTTAAACAATCAATTTGAAATCATCCCGACTTAATGCTTCTATAAAAGCATATAACATTGTTTAATCTTAAAAAGTTTTTTAATTTTCGAAAATGATTATAGAGAAAATGATTTTCCTCAACAAACACTTCAGATTTGATGATTGAATGAATAAATGACTTCTTAATGTGCATGTGTAAGTGTCTCAGAAGTCAATAAATCATTAATCACAATTATCCGTGTGATAATAATTAAACAACACTTACAGTTTTGACTGCCCTAGTTTTTCAAAAATGTGTTTCATATCTGTCAGAGACACACATGCGTCATGCTTCTCTCATAGAGTGTGCTTTCCCTACTGTAATCATACACACGCACATACACGCGCACATACACACACACGCACACACACATGCACACGCAACACACACCCATGCACACACACGCACACACACATGCACACACGTACGCACACACACACACGCACACACACACACACACACACACTCACACGCACACACACACACGCACACACACACACACACACACACACACACACCCAGCAGGCCTCTCGCTCCAACACTCACGACCGAGTTGTTTCCATTGATCTTTGTTTTGGTGCAGTGAGATTGGAAACTGATGGTTTGATTAATGACTGTTCTGTCACGAAAACAAGTTTATTCCCAGAGATGGGAATCTGCTATAAACATCTCCCAGATTTACTCTCAAATTGGCTGATACGGAAATATGGTTTGTGCAAATTCATGCTGAACCCAGACAGCACATATATAATGTACTTTTTCAATTTTCTTCAGGTTTGCATCCTGCGGTTCTTTTATTTAAGCCTTCTATTATTGGAACATGTGAAACGTCATATCAGTTGTATGTAGACCTACTTCAGCTAAACAGGTTTTACTGCACGTGTTCATGCATGAATTATTGAAGCATTGAACCAATATTGAAGCAATGATTACCACTGCATATTTCAAGGATAAGAATCTGTCTGATATTTTCACAAATTAAGTTTCCTTATTAGTGTTCCTTATAAATATAAAAATAGCTGTATATTACCATATTTATAATAATTTAGTTTGCTCTTTTTTTCTTTTCAATCAAATTAACTGTCATTTCAACCAAAGATTCAAAATGTTTAATGTACGTTTAAAAATACACAAAAAAGCCAATGTTTTTTACTAACCATTTTCATGAAATTACACCAGTATATCAAAATGTAGGAACAGAACATTTACATTTAAATGAAATACTTATTTTTGCTAAAACATTGAAATCATTTACACAGAGAAAATATTTTTGAATGATGGCTCGAATTAATTGTTGAATCAAATTAAATTAAATAATTGAAATGGACAGTGATTTCATTCCACGATTGAACTGATTCATGTAAATCAATCAAACATTCATTTTTTTATTAGTATTAAAAGTCATACAGTAATTTTACCTTCATGTATAAATACTTCAAAAAATATAAATGATATGCAGTTTTAAAGATTTGTGTTTTTCCAATATGGTAATTAAATTTGGAAGAAAATTTGAGTAATTGTTATTTACATGTTTTCAAAAAAATAAATAAATAAACAAACAAATAAAGAAATAATAGTCATAAATAAGGGCTTACATTTCCTCCCCTTTTCTTTTGATTTTGGTGTGAAATATTGCCTGGCCTTGTACTTAACAGACTCGTTCTATTCTAATCTCATTCCAGAGATTACTGTTTAATATAAATTGGTTCATGAGTTTCTCTGTTCCATTGTTATTACTTTGATGTGCATGCTTTATTAAGCACATGGACATTATTAAAGACATGCATTATAAAGCTGGACACCTCCATCTGTCTCCACAGAAAGAGATTCAAGCCATGAGCCAGTGTTACCATCCCAATGTGGTCACCTACTACACGTCATTTGTTGTGAAAGATGAACTTTGGCTGGTCATGAAGCTCCTGAGTGGAGGTGAGAAATATATTTTCAGTTAACTATGGACATGTTCATTTTCAACATTATGTATGTTGATTCATCATTTATAATAAGCTTATTTTGTAATGTTTTGCCTGAGACGTGTGCTTTTGCTTTATTTCTTTAAAATAAATGGCACTTGATTTGACATTTCACATAGTAATTCATAGTTTGTATGTCCAAATACTATTTGCAGTTACTGTATGTGTTATATGCATGTATTATTTTGTAGATTTGGATAATATTTTTGTGATTACAAACCTTTTATTCCTCCAGGATCAGTGTTAGACATCATAAAGCACACATTCAGCAAAGGAGAGCATAAAAACGGTGTCCTAGATGAATCTACTATAGCAACCATATTGAATGAAGTCCTGGAGGGATTAGATTATCTACACAAAAATGGACAGATTCACAGGTAAAGAAAAAAGACAACAACTTGAACTATGGCTGGTCATTTCACATGCCTTTCAGACTGACTCTGTGTGTTTAAAGGAACAGTTCTCCCAAAATAAAAATTTGCTTAAAACTTACTCTTCTTCAGATCATCCAAAATGTAGATGAGTTTTTCTTCATCTGAAAATATTTGGAGAAATTTAGCATTATGTCACTTGCTCACCAATGGATCCTCTGGAGTGAATGGGTGCCGTCAGAATGAGAGTCCAAACAGGTGATAAAAACATCACCATAATCCACACCAGTCCATCAGTTAACATCTTGTGAAGCGGAAAGTTGCGTGTTTATGAGAAACAGATCCATTATTAGGACATCTTAACTTCAAACTGTTATTTTCCAGTAATAATATAAGTTCTCTATTCATAATATTGCTTTCTTGAATGAAAAAGAATCTCGTCTGAATTAGGAGAGAAATATGCACAGATCAAGCACCGTTTACAAGCAAAAACAGTCTTAAACTGGTGGATTTTAATGCAACAAGGTTGAACCTTTTCACTGGAGAATGCGTTATTATGGATTATGGACTCATATTTTGGCCAGAAGTAACAGTTTACAGCTAAAATATCTTAATGATGGATTTGTTTCTTACAATCACAGCTTTTCTCTTCACAAGATGTTAACTGATGGACTGGAGTGGTGTGGATTATTGTGATGTTTTTATCAGCCGTTTGGACTCTCATTCTGACGGCACCCATTCACAGCAGCGTGAAGCAATGTCTAACAAACTCATCTACATCTTGGATGGCCTGAGGTCAATTTTAAGCATATTTAAAGTTTTGGGTGAACTATTCCTTTAAGTGTCCAAATAGGATGCTAAGTGGGCCAGACTTTCTGCTGATAGTCAAACGTCTGTTTTTGTGAGACTAGTGTAACATATGATTTAATTAAGTTCCTCTGAATGTTAATGCTGGAAAATACTAATGAGGTCTTTTCCCTCCAGGCCATCGCTGCTGTAATAATGGTCTGAAAAATTCATAAACATGCGGCTTCATTCTTCAGCCACTGGCGTGATTGTTAATGTTTAGGATTGTAATAAACCGTGACATGGATGTGCTTTGTCTTGGTTTGACCTCAGGGACGTGAAGGCCGGTAATATTCTACTGGGAGAAGATGGGTCGGTGCAGATCGCAGGTTTGGCGCTTTGCTTGACTTTGCTGAAACATGTAGATTTTCTGAAATGTTTTGATCCTTATTTATTGTCTTAGTTAGTTAACCACCAACGTCTTGGCATTTACCATCTCCAGAGTTTTTCATGGGGTAGTTAAATACTTACAAATCTGCAGCTTGCAAATACGTTCTTCAGCTTATTTCTCATGCAAAGTGAACATTTACATAGATATCTCAAAGAAACTGCAACAAAAAAGACCTGTCTGTTTAATTGTAGGAGTAAGATGGTCACAAAAACATTAAAATCTATATATAACGATGTATGACGAGGAATATATTTTAAACGAAGTGTTGCTCTTAACTGATTTTGACCAATGCATTCTTAATTCATAATTATTTCAGCTCTTAAGAAGTTATTTATAGCCATGAGGTAATTAAGGTTTCTTTAGCTGCAAAAATCCTGCTTTAATTAATACTGCTTGTCAATCTAAAAAATAACATTTATGGGCCTTTAGAGAGATTATATTGCTTTTTAAGCCATGGTAATTAGCTTTAATTATGCTAACTATAAAAGCAATAACCTTGCTGGGATTTAATCAGGAAGTAAAGTCATTTTAAGTTTTTTTGAATTAGTTTCATTGAGGTTAATTATGGTTTGATTATTAAGTTTAACAGATAATATATTCCTCACTTTTGTTCTTAGCTCTCAGTTGTTTTCTGAGTTTGAGTGTTAGAGTCACATCGAGGAGAGCAGAAAACAGGCCTGAGACACGTTGACCGTGGTGTGGAGAAGTGTTACAGTCCTGAAATGAGGCTTTTTCCGTCCCTGAGGGAAACTGGCTGATCTAGTTCTACAATATTGATCGGTTTTATGTAACAGGGCTTTCCACTAGTGACCTTGGCTCGGCTTTATTCAGATTGTGCTTCACATCAGAGATTTTTCTATTGAAACGTTTGACAGACAAGTTTTTTTTACATTTCTGAAATCTTATAAAAATAATGTGTCCGGGTCAAATTTCACCCCCTAAAAATATGTATACAATAAGATTTAGCATAACAAAAATAAGGCCTATTTTTAGGACACTTAAGGTTGTGTGCATTGTGATATCATTTTATGAAATATAATTTAATAAATACATTTTATTAAATGCATTTTTTTCTTTTTTTTGTGCCCTTTTTAAAAAATTGTCACTAGTTTCAATTATGATTCTTATTAGGTTTTCATTTATTTATATATAAAAAAAGCTTTAATACAGTTTTTTTTTTTTACATTTATAGCATGATTAAAAGATCTGATCCTAGTTACAAGAACTAAAACATACAACTTCACTTACACACATATATATATATAAAATATTAACTTATAATCTTGACTATGGACATGCTATTGTAAATAATGTGTAATATATATATATATATGTGTGTGTGATTGGGGTGAAAACGACTTTGTTTTTGATATACTGTATTTTCCGAGGATTCGTTCACACAGAGATATTTTCTGATTAGTGAAAGCACAGAAGATGTTTGACACAAATGCAAACAAAGATGTGAAAGAAAGACATACAGTCTGTTCAAAAGTTTGCTCTGTCCAAATATCATAGTTCATGTCTAATTGTCATATTTTTGGCAAATAAATATTTTCATTGACTTATAGGCACAGTGGTATGTGACAGCAGAACCAATTTATCTTTCATTTTCATGCATGTCAAATTAAATATGCCTTTAAATATTAGCTTTCCAGCCGTCAAGCGCTTTTGCAGTAGATGTTTGTCCGTCAGACGTATGATGAGGTTGTTAATCGTTCTCTATAGATTTTGGTGTGAGTGCTTTTCTGTCGACCGGTGGAGACGTCACTAGACACAAAGTGAGGAAAACGTTTGTGGGGACCCCGTGCTGGATGGCTCCAGAGGTGATGGAGCAGGTCAGTTTGCTCTGAGAACCTACATTCAACATGCTTCAAATACCTGCATAGACAGCGTTTGAAATCATTGATAGATGCACAATTAACGTGAAGGTTCGAAAACAGTTTTGGCCTAATTCTAAAGCAGCATTGCATGTATCCTTAGAAGACAATCACATAAAAATGCTAACAAAGTCAATATTATAAATCCACCAAAAAAGGAGGACAAAGAGAGAAATGTTGATTATACTTAATATTCATTCAATATTGAAAAGCGTCACGTACAAAATAGTTCATCCTACATTACAGTTTTTACATCATTTTAAAAGAAGTCTCTTCTGTTTTCTTAGGGGACATTTATTTGATTAAAATACAGTTAAAACATTAATATTGTGAAATATGATTATAATCTCAGATAACTATTTTTAATTTGAATGTAATTTATTTCTGTGATCAAAGCTGTATTTTCAGCATCATTACTCCAGTCTTCAGTGTCACATGATCCTTCACAAATCCTTCTAATATGCTGATTTGCTGCTCAACAAATATTTATTATCATAGGATTCTTTGATGAATAGAACGTTCAAGTCAGCATTTATTGAAAATATAAATCTTTCATAACATTGTTAATGTCGTGTCACTTTTGATCAATTTAATCTGTCTTTGCTGAATTGAAGGTGTCAGATTCTAGCAAAATAAAAATGATACTGATCCCAAGTTTAATTAGAATTGACTATTTTACTCAATATTTCTGTGTGCTAATCATTCTTGTGCTTTGAGTATAATGGATTTAGACCAGCGATATGCTAACTGAATCAATTGAAGCTAAGAAGAAAGACACTCGCTAGGTTTTGTAACAGAGCCGATGTGTTTCTGTTATTTACTGTAAATATAATGGATCTTGACACCATGAAAGTGATCACAGCTTGACTATTTCTAAGAGCTCTTCTGATGCTATGAATTATTAATAACCATTCAACTGTCCTAGCGCAGATCATAGAGACTGTTTAATAATTGCGCTGTTTATGACTGGTGTGAGTCATAGTCTGTTATTCCATCATCTGATGATCAGTTAGCATGTCATGTGACCGCAGGTGCGGGGTTACGACTTCAAAGCTGACATTTGGAGTTTCGGAATCACCGCCATTGAACTCGCGACAGGCTCGGCGCCGTATCATCGTTACCCCCCTATGAAGGTAAACGACTGTCAGATCATGTGACTATTCATGCTGTGTGTTTGTGGAGAACTTGCCTGTTTTCATATCCTCTTTTGCATATGAAATTATAATAGTTACACAAGGTAAATCAAGAGTTTTAGATTCCTTTTAATGGTCTGTATTGCCGATATTAACTAAATGAATGCAAAGCCTTGCACAGCTGAAGCATATCTAATGTGGTTTGACAGCAGCATCCATCGTCCCAGGCTCAGCGAGCAGCAGGTCATCTAGAATGAAAATGATCATAATTTATACCTACTTTAATATTGTTCAGGCTTTCTTTCTGAAAATAGGAAAATGAAATGTTTTGCAGTGTCCAGTATATTGATCTGTCATTCCATTCATCCATCCTTTTATCTTTTCATCCATCCAATGTATTGTTCTGTCATATTGTTTGAGATCGCCATTAAAATAGCCTTGATGCTGGCATGGTGTTAAAAAGTGAATAAATAAATAAATAAATAAATAAATCTACTCTTAGTACTCTATCTGTCTGTCTGTCTGTCTGTCTGTCGCTCTTTCATTCGTTCTGTCGTGTCTGTTTTCATATCTGATGTCTTTCTCCTGTTTTGCAGGTTTTAATGCTCACGCTGCAGAACGATCCTCCAACCTTGGAGACTGGGGTTGAGGACAAAGAGATGCTTAAGAAGTATGGGAAGTCTTTTAGGAAACTTATATCCTTGTGCCTTCAGAAGGACCCGGCCAAGAGGTAATCTGAATTGACAAACCTGCCTTGTTTACACAAACGAGTGTATCTGTGTCCCAGAATGCTGAGTGGTGTGCAGACTTCAAGTTTCTTTGCATGACCAGAAGCTTCAGCAAAGGCCTTAATACTAGAAGTAAACGTATTGATTTGCATTGTGTTGGGTGTATTATTGAATAGCAGTTCAGTTTCCGTCCTTCATTTCCTCACCATATGGTCTCTAAATCGTAGTCAATAAAAGAAATGCCACACAGACAAAGTAGCCCAAATAGATACGGATGAACTAATGCGATCTTGAGACGATAAATTGCTGCTGGTCTGTTTCATTATCAGCTCAGCTGTCTCTTCTGGTCAATACAATGGACATCGGGTGCTAGGGCTATAATGGTGGACTATAATCATTTGATATAATGGTAACATGATGACTGTGCACTAACAATATACAATATTAATATATAAATTGCTGGTTAATTAAACTAATGACTTGTATATTGTATGATAGCATTTTAATATGTTAATTACATTTTTTGTATGTTATTTTAGATAGATTGATCTCAAGTATTATATTTTATTAAATAGAATGCATAATTGCAAATGCATAATTTGGAATGTTGGTCTCAAATCAAAAGTGCTTATAAATAGTTTTAATATTATATTAATATCTATAGTTGATAAAATATATAAAATATTATTTTATATGGAATGGACGTAGGAAAGGTATAGAAGTTAATTCAATGTATCAAATATATATTATATAAAAAATTATATAATATTAATATTGATATTAAAAATGAAATGCAGTAATCTAATACACACACATTTATTTATTTATTTATTCATTCATTCATTCATTCATGCTCCTAGTTTGATACAGTGGCCAGTGAAAATGTGGCCAGGTCAAGTAAATATTTGAACTACTGGACAGAACAAAAAAAGAAGAAAAAGTCCTTATTGTTGAGTGTCTTGAAATGTGGATCTGTCTGAAAATGTCAACATCAAGCGCTCTTTCTCCTCTCCACAGGCCCACTGCAGCAGAGCTTTTGAAATGTAAATTTTTCCAAAAGGCTAAGGTATGGCAGTATACTCTCCCTCCATACTTCACATGCTTTAACCAGTGCTTCACAGTGGTCTGTCACTGATTATATGTTATGTATTTCCCCCTCTCGCCTCTGTGTTGTAGAATCGAGAGTACTTGATTGAAAAGCTGCTTTGTAAAGGACCAAATATAAGCCAAAGAGCCAAAAAGGTAACGCTGTCTCATTCCTCCCCACGTGTTTGAGTGTATTTTCTCCCTCAGGCCAGATGGGTCTCTGTGCTCTCATGTTCAGGAAAGTGCTTTCTGTATTGATTAAACAGTGTGGCTGCTTTTGATTGAGGGGTCGGAAGCCGTAATGTTTCTCACTGCAGGACGTCTGCCCTCAACACTCGCTGAGTGTCTCTCTGACACTGAATGCACTCTGACCTATTACTGTAAGAGCCGATCGTGCATGGACTCTCTGGTCAACTCTGTCCCTCAGTCTGTTCACTGTGTTCAAATTATCTATGGATATTATGTAAATGTATTTTCTGCTCCCATATCTTGAATTTTGTGATCATTCTAAATGCATTTTAATAGACTGACTCATGCAGTGAAAGAAGGCACACGCACTAGTCTGATCTAATAGGATAATATCGGATTAGTCCAATGAATCGTTCGGTTTGTAATGCGTACCGAAATCCGTCCGTCCGTCCATCCGTCCGTCCGTCAATCCGTCCATCGGTTTGTAACATGCATTTATGCTTCATCACAGTATGCAGCTATAGACCCTCCCCTCTAAATTGTAATTGCATGGTCACTGTGGTGTGTTTCTTACTAAGCAGGTGGTGTGACACTCATTCACACTGAATTTAAGTCATTGTTTCAGTTCTTGCCTTTAGCGGACACCTAATGTCTCTGATGAGCTCTGAAGTAAAATGGTCTTTAATGCATGTAACAGTGTGCTGTGTTTAAACAGCCGTTTGCATGCTGGCTGCATGTGTGATAGTACTGATGGGTCGGCTATCAGCTCCCCACACCTCCAGCCACTAAAGGAATGAGAGAAATGGTGGCTAAAGAGCTGCACACATCCATCCATTTAGGAGGAGGTACAGCATGTCCCGGTGGAGGCTGTGACATTGATGGGTTGAAATGATGGGGGGATGTTGGTGTTTGCAAATGTTGGTTTGCTGACAGAATGAGGGAAATCTGCTGTGCATGCATGTACAGAATATTGACAGAGATTTTGCTGGTGATATAAACATTGTGAAATATTGTTTTTTATTTGCACATTCAGTTTGCAAAAGTCTGTGCCATTATGTTCAGTCTTGCAAGTCATTAGATGTTTTAATAGTATCTCTGATTTAAAATGTATCAAATTATTCGTTTATCTTTTGTTAATATTTTAAACTTATTACTTTTAGTTTAATCTGTGTCTTTCCATGACTCAGTTCAAACGGTCTTTTTATTGAATTGAGTCTAAACTTGACAATTCAATAATTTGTTTGCATAATTACTCAAAATTGTTCATGGATATATTTTTAAAGTGTTATTATATGCATTATTATATGCATTATTATTCAGTAGTGTAATATTAGTGCATAGTAATGTTAACTTGTGAATGAAACTTACTAAATATTATGTTAATTTAGTTAAAAAAGCCTTGATTATTTTATTGTATTATATTTTTTTATTAAACATTGTGAAGGTTATTTTGATTAAAACACACTTTAATGGCATACACACATACACCATGTAGTTTTGGTATCAATATTAATAAATAGTTATTTTAATATTTTCTGTTTTCATTTTAATTACAGTTTTAGTAATTGAGTTTGTGTTTTTATTTGATTTGTTTTCTTTTAATGTCTATTTATTTTTTATTTGAGTTGTAGTTATTTTAGTAACATTTCAGAATGAAGATAAATAAAATAAAATAAAATAAGTTAAATGTTTTTATTTGTTTACATTATATTTTATTTAAATTTGTGAATTTTATTTAAAAAATAACTTACTATTGTTACATAAATAACTAAAATCGCTCTTTTATTTGTACATACAACAAACAATAGAACTGAGAGAAGCTCTTAAATGCATGCAGACTTCCTTGTGGTTTGTTCATAATAGTGTTTTTTTAATACGGCTTGTATCAAAAAAGGTGTTTTTTACTGATAAAGGGATTTATTCCACAGTAGGTGACCGAATGAGTGCACTTAAAAGCCGCCCGGCAGATTACGCGCAGCCACACAGGCGTATTTAGAGTCTGACTTGTAAAGAGTAATCACTACAGCGGATCCGTTTAGAATTGATTTTGTTGATGTGTGATGGTTTTTTAGTTGTCTGAAGTGCTCAGAGAAAACTAGTCATGCTTTCAGTAATAGACTCTTCTCTATGAATTACAGTATTAATGGGAGGGAGGGAGAAACAGACGTGGAGGCTGTTGTCTGGGTGGAACGGAGCCCATGTGTACTTGTTAGATTTGACAACAGTTGCAGTCATCTGAGGAGTTGTTTTCAGGGAAGGGAACCTCTGGGAAATGTAGGTTTAATTAGAGATCTGAAACGTTATTTGATGCACCTGGGTTGTGATATTGGAGTTATTAGTGGGATAGTACAGTAGTGAAGCTCATAAGCTGAAACTGTGTTAACAAACCGCTGTAGGAGACGTTCACACTAACAGTGATTAAAGCGCTGGAGGTCCGTCTCTTCTGGTTTCTGATACTCCGTGACCGTATCCAGCTCTTTCAGGTGATCGATCGCTGTCTGTCCTCTCAGCGGAAGTCAATGTATTGCATTGCAAGCAAAATTGCTAAAAGTTAAGAGAGTTGATTTTATCTAAACCCAATTGGCAGCTTTCTTGTTTCAAGTATAAATTTAACTAAACTGAGTGAGTTTTATGCTTTAAAACAATTATTTGAAAATATGTATTAATATATTATACTTAAAATAATTAATGATAAAGATTAAAATAATAAATATTATTTTAAGTATGTTAAAACAATTTGTACAGAAATTAAGAGTTACTGAGTTAGAAAATCATTTATGACCAAATTTCAAGGGATTTTACTTCATATCAATATGTTTAAAGTGTCATATGTCATATTTTCAGCATCATTACTCCAGTCTTCAGTGTCACATGATCCTTCACAAATCATTTTAATATGCTGATTTGCTGCTCAACGAACATGTCTCATTATTATCAATATTACAAATAGTTGTACTGCTTCATATTTTAGTGTATACGCTTTCAGATTTTCTCTCCGGGTTCTTTGATGAATAATAAGGTTGTGTAGTGCCTGCGCTGGCAGCGTTTTTCAGGCTTCAGACACGGCTACGGCATGAGTCTGGAGTGTAGCGTACTAAAAATGTGAATTATGAAATTGAATCCCGACCCTCATGAATATTATGATGAAGGATGTGTCAGTGTCAGCAGTATGTGTGTGTCCTTTCTGTCACCTGGTGCCTGTCCTCATTGCTGAGGTGTTTGTGTGCGATTGTGACCAGCCTCACTCCCACATTATGTATCCAGTCAGCATAGCCATAGCCCGTGGAGAGAGAGAGAGAGAGAGAGAGGAGAGAGAGAGAGAGAGAGAGAGAGAGAGAGAGAGAGAGAGATGCTGTCATGCAAGGACTCTCTGACCTGAACAACTCCTGACAAACACCATTTCTCTTCCTTACCTCACTTCCTCTGCCTCTGTTTGTATTCCTTTATCTCTCTCTCTCTCTCTCTCTGTGGTTGTCTGCCTCGCTCTGTCTTTGTCATTCTCTTTCTTTCTCCTCACCGTGAGACCTTTCATTGGACTTGAATATTAGCAGCTGTGGTTCTGTGGAGAGAATCAGTATTTGACCTTGGTATTTCAAAGCGTTTCGTCAGTGAAGTCCACCGGAGCGAGACAGAAGGAAGCAGCACTGGGAGATTCAGGACTTTAATGTGTTTTTATTTGGCCTTTGAGATTTCAAACAGCGTTATTTAAAATTAACCAAAGAACTTGGATAATGTTTTGAAAAATTGTTTTGGTCTAAAATACTTTTTTTACTAATATAACAGCTTACTAAAATAATAGCTTGAAAAATAATTTGTATAATTTGTACATTTTAATTTATAAAAAAAAAAAGAATAATTTTTAAAGCATTTAAAAAAAATTCAGCTTAACCGGAAAAAATTAAATGACCATGACTCTGATTTATAATTCACTTGCTGCATGACACTTTGACTTATTTTATTAATAATAAAACAAACGATTAATAAAATGTTAATATATGCATAATAATATATACTAATAAAGATATTTTGAAATAATTAAAAATATATATTTTAAATAGTTAATAGCAAAATATTTATTGAATTTTTGCCCAATTTCTTTTTTTTTGCCTTTTTAATAAGACTTATTTGTCTTTATTTCATTCTCCAGAGAGGCAAAATTTATATATTTGAATTTACGGCCCACAAATATATATCATACATACCATATATCAAATACATGTTTACATTTTAATATCAGTTGTACGTTATAGAAGAAATTCAATTTATTCTCTATATGATTTTTCATTCAGTTTGGTGTCTTTAAAATGACCTGGGCAAAATAAGACCCAGATAGATAGACAGATCTGATCTCTTCATCTATATCTTTATTAATATGCTAGATCTGACATCGGTGTAATTCCTGTCTGGTGAAGGTGCGTGTTTGTGGTTTGTGTCCAGTAGAGGGCAGAGCAGTGTCTCGTGTGTTGACTCTGATGCTGGAGCACATTCTTTTGAATCATTTTCAGCTGAAAATATAATAATCTCTTGTTATTGATTGCGGAGTCATACCTGGTACTGAAATAAAGATGTAAATCTTAATATCTAGCTGTAAAACTATCTTCATTTCTGTCTTCTCATTTCAGTGAACAAAGCTTTAGTGACACGACTATAAACATTTACTGTACTGCCAAAGCATATGAAGTATGTATACAGTAGAGCAGAAATAGAGATGAAATTACATAAACTGAGTGCAGTATGAATCAAATTATTTCTAAAGACGTTCTTTGCTGATTTATGGGAGACTCTTATGCTCATCAAGGCTGTATTTATTTGATAATAAAAACATAATGTGATAATAAAATCCAGAAAAACAGTAATTTTGTGAAATATTACTGCAATTTCTGATATTGACTTGCTATTTTAATTTACTTTAAAATATATTTTATTTCTGTGATGCAGAGCTGCATTTTGAGCATCCAGTCTTCAGTGTCACATGATCCTTCAGAAATCATTCTGATATGATGATTTATTATTAATTAGTGTTGAAACTGTCGTGCTGCTTCATATTTTTTTGGAACCCCGTGATACTTTTGATAACCAAAATCTAAATAGAAATCTTTTCTAACAATATAAGTCTTTGCTGTCACTTTTATCCATTTAACTCCTCCTTGCTGCACACAAGTATTAATTAAAAAAAATAAAATGACCCCAAATTTTTGAATAGTAGTGTGTGGTATATATATAGTATAGTGCAGTAATATTCTCAAAATTACTGTTTTTTTTCCCTGTATTTTTTATCAAATAAATGCAGCCTCGGTGAACATAAGAAACTTCTTTAAAACATTACAAATCTTTCTGATCCCAAACTTTTGAACGCCACTTATATATATATATATATATATATTATTGTGAACATCATTGAAGCGATTCAATTCAGTTTTATATAGTTTAATTCTTTAATTTGCCTGAGCAAAATAATTTGTGCCAATGGCCCTAAAAAAACTACAATTATAAATACTAAATGCAGAAATATATTTTCTGAATACATTCAGATACTTCTTGAAATATTATTAGTAAAGATGTTCTTTGGTCTTTCTCTCTCAGTATTATAATGATTTGTGTTTTGTAATTGAATGTCTGCGTCACAACACTCGATTGCGCATTACATTTTCTAAGAGAGCAATTTACTGCTGGTTATTTGAGCTTCCCTAATGTCTGTAGATGACCGCGAGTGTGTGTTTGACACACACTGACCCACTCGTGTTATTCAGAAGCACACAGCCCCGCAGGTGCAGTTTGTCATCATGCACTGATGCTTATTTGTTGCTTTGTTTGTCTGTGTGTTATTCTGAAGGATCCCGGGCAGAGGAAGCAGCACACAGAGGATGCTGGGAAACGGGTACATGTTATCTCATTCGCAGAACGCTTACATAGTGCTTCTCAGCTCTAGACGTGTTTGTGTGTGTCTGTGTGTGTGTGTGTCCGTGTGCCGTGTCTCACCTCTCGTCTTGAACTGGAAGCGGAGTAAATCTCCTGGAAGACCGTGTGGCTGGCCTGGATGTATATGTTGCGGATCGACTGAATTTCTCGATCAGGACAATATGATTTTGTCAATAGCCTCTCAGAAGAGAGCAAACTTCAGAAAGTGTCATTGATTGGACGGCGTCTGATCTCCTCCGTCTAGTGCCTCATATTTCACAGACATCCAGAGGATATCAGAGAGTTATCGTCGGTTCTGGGATTAAATGGATGGAGCTATAAATCTTAATAGACTCGTACCAGACTTTTGAACCTCATACTGAACACACACTATAAGAGACTGGCATATTTGATTTGACTTAAAATTGTATTATTTGTTGATGGGTCTACTATTAAAAAATACACATTGTGATTAAACATTATTATTATAATATTAGTATTTTTAGTCATTTATCCATTAAAATGTGTATATTGTGAATATAAATACCTAATACATATTATATACCGTATGCATATTATAACAAATATAAGAATCAAATCTATCAAATTTACATTACTTTGAAAATTGTAATAAGAAACATAATTTTCAATATGAATATATCTTTTTAAGGATATACTATTCTGACACAATAGCTAAAAATGAACAAAAAACACAAATTAGCATAACACATTTTGTATACCATTTAGTACCAGAATACCAAAAGTATAAATGCCAATTATTCCATTGACATAAATTGCTCTGTTTAATATATGCATATAAATGTAGATTTGTATTCTTAAAATATATTTGTAAAAACAAAACAAAAAACAGAAATGATCACATTTTCATTACTTTGAACATTGGTTATTTTGGTTATTTATTTGAGTTTTCTACGGTCTCTTAATGTGTTTTAGTTGCATGTTATGTCTTGTATGAGTTTTATTTTCTGTACAGCACTTTGGTCCTCTTCAGTGTTTTTAAAGTGCTTTATAAATACAGTTTGATTGATTGATTGACTGTCATAAAAAATATTATTATTCTAGGTTTTTGTCATAAAATTGTCATAAGAAACATTATTATTTAAAATATAAATATTTTTTTAAGAATTTATTTTTAAGGATATACCATTCTGGCACAATAAGAAAAAATAAGCAAAAAACACAAACTAGCATAAAAATATTTGTAAACTTGTGAACAGATTACCAAAAGTAATAAATATCATTTATTTCACAGACATAAGTTCTGCTCTGTCTAATTCTATCTAATTGCTCTCTAATTCACATGATACTAACAAGCATCTTTCAAAGTTTTGATGTCACTAACTTGGCAAACTTTAGCAAGTGACCGGTGTTCATTTTCTCATCCTGGTACATTTTAAACGTAAATTGATTTCCTGTTGGACGGATAGTAAAACCAGTGTGCCCTTATTCTCAGAAACTGTGTAAAGCCAGCCGATCAGATTAGGGCTTGGCTGTCAGACTGAGAAAAGGCTTGTCTAGATGACAGGAATTTAGGGATGTTGTTGAGCAGAATTGCATGGTTTCAGGAGCTGAGCTGATCCTCTGATTTGCTGTACTTCAATGCACATTGAGATCTCGTTGGCCAGATTAAACTTTAGCTTGTTTTGAAAGATGTGTCCTGCTGAAAAGAGCAGATAGTGGAATATTTCAGCGTTGGTTACAGACACTGAGCAGGCCTCAAATAAAAGCTGGCCTTTCTGTTGAAGTTAGGTCCGGGGGATGAATAAAAGCTCACGTCACTGACCCAGAGAAATAAGCCCTGTAAGTTAAGCACAGTCTATATCTGACACACTCGACCCCTGCTGAAACCCAAGCGTGACGCTGTAGAACACAACAGTAGGCTTCTGAAAGTACAAATGCCATTCAGTTCCTCCATAGAGAAATTGATTTTTAACAATCATTTGTAAACATACCAGGTTGGACCTGGCATGGGCCCTGCAGTTGGTAAACAGTGATATGCTTCTGTAGAAACAAGTCTGCATGCTTTCCGCTTATATGAATGTGTATATATATAAATGTTCTGCTTATATAAATTGTTTGGTTCCAAAGCTCTAAATGTATTTTAAAATGCTTCTGGAGAAAATACTTTCAGCATCAGGTCTGCTGGTAAAGTGTGGAGTCACTGCTGTGTGCATGATACTGTGAGTTTGACGCGTGTCCCGTTCACTCTCGCAGGTCAGAAGGGTTCCAGGGTCGAGCGGTCACCTGCACAAGACCGAGGATGGAGACTGGGAGTGGAGTGATGACGAAATGGACGTGAGAAGTGAGGAGTGGACGGCTGCTGTCAATCATGAAAGGGTAAGTGTGGCCTTGTAGGATGTGAATCATCATTCTTAAAGGGATAGTTCGTTCAAAAATGAAAATGATTATTACATTTAGTCATTTAGCAGAAGCTTTCATCCAAAGCGACTTACGAATGAGGACAATGGAATCAATCAAAATCAGCAAAAGAGCAACAACGTGCAAGTGCTATGACAATGTATATGAAAAAAATGTATATAAAAAAAAAAATATATAAATGTATAATATGAAATATATGTATTATGTTTAATTTATAAATTGTTTATTTATAAATATTTATTATTTAACATTCCACACCAACTGAAGTCATACAATATTTTATGTGAAGAACAGATTGAACTTAAACTGATTCATTACAATGTTATATATAAAACAATATATGTACAAATATTTAAATATATTAAAATATATGTAATACATTTATAACAAATTCTAAATATATATATATATATATATATATATATATATATATATATGTTTTTGTAAATAAATACATTTCTCTCTCTCTCTATATATATACACACACACACACACACACACACACACACAACACACACACACACAGAGAGAGGGAAGGAGATACATTTATATATTTAGATATTATTTACTTTATATTCCATACCTTCTGAAGTATTTTTATGCGATAAATAGACTGATGAACTGATTAAAATGTTTATTCATTAAAAAAATATACATTTATTTATAAATATTTTATATTATTTACTTTTTATTACACACCTTCTTAAGTCCTACAATATTTTAGTGTGATAAACAGACTGAACTTGAACTTATTTTTAATGTTTTTTTGTATCTTATGTACACAATAATATGTTTCTATTGTGTAATAAACATACTGTTTTTGAACTGATTCATTAATAGATAATTCGAGTGTGATATCCGTATATCTGAATGATTTGATTCAGTCATGAATCAGACTCGCTGAATGGTCCAGTAGCAGTGGTTAACAGTAGATTATTGATAACGTTAAATTATGGTCTGTTTCTCACACAAATGTATCATTTGTTTTCAGATGATATTATGCATTCAGTTGAAAAACTGCTAAATGTACACATTTTCACTAGTGGTCTCAGACTTTTGGACCTTACTGTAAAAATAAAGCCTCCGGTATGTATTTGCATTTAACCGACATATGAGATTTGAACAACTGCACTTTCTCTAATGTAAAGCCGCGCAGTACACCTCAAGCTCTCTTAATATTTGATCATAAACACTCTGCCTGTACCATACAGGTGACGCACACTATTTGATCAAAGCCGAGGGGCCTTTTTCTCTCAGAAATGTGGAATATATAATGCTAAAACGTCTCCGACAGGAAGAAACAATCAGAGCCCCCGAAGCGAAGCGTCCGCAAATCAGCGGATGCTAATGAAGCTGGAGACGTTGTTCCTGTGTTTATTGTTTATTATGGAATGCAAATGAGCAAGTGCTGATTGCACACCCACACAAATAGCTACATCTGTCAACCGTACTTTGTGTGAGACCGAGAACATAATTGAATCCTGTCTTGTTATTGCTTTTGCAGTCACGCAGGGTCAAAGACGAAAACCAGCAAGTAAGTTACAGTCATTCTCTCTTTTACTTTTCTGAATGTTTGTGTTTTAATTAGCTGTGTGTGGTAATGCATCGCCGCTTTGAGTGTCAACATGAAATCCAAACTGACCCTCTTTACTTTATGTAATGTACGTTACCGGCTTAATGTGAATGATTCATCAGTGCAAGTACAGTAATGTTTGTCTTTTCTAAACTTGCTCTGTTTCTGAAACAACTTACTTTTTCAGCAGTGCAGGCTGTTGGTTAATGTTGACCAGGAGACAAATAGATATTTAGTTATTGTTATAGTGGTTGCAGACTTTATAAAATCGTTATTTATTTATTATTTTTTATAAAAAAAATTCAACAGACAAAAAAAGACGTATTTGGAAGGAGGGACCTGGACGATATTTATAGACAAGAATATTATAAAAACTTGTATGGACTCTGGTTCAGGCGAGACAACAACCAACTAGTACTAAAACATTCTAGAAATATACATGCCAACGATCTTGTAACCACCCAAAACACTCTAGTAAAACACATAGCAACACCCTGGTGACCATCCAAAACACTCTAGTAAAACACATAGCAACACCCTGGTGACCATCCAAAACACTCTAGTAAAACACATAGCAACACCCTGGTGACCATCCAAAACACTCTAGTAAAACACATAGCAACACCCTGGTGACCATCCAAAACACTCTAGTAAAACACATAGCAACACCCTGGTGACCATCCAAAACACTCTAGTAAAACACATAGCAACACCCTGGTGACCATCCAAAACACTCTAGTAAAACACATAGCAACACCCTGGTGACCATCCAAAACACATAGCAACACCCTGGTGACCATCCAAAACACATAGCAACACCCCGGGGACCATCCAAAACACATAGCAACACCCTGGTGACCATCCAAAACACATAGCAACACCCTGGTGACCATCCAAAACACATAGCAACACCCTGGTGACCATCCAAAACACATAGCAACACCCTGGTGACCATCCAAAACACATAGCAACACCCTGGTGACTATCCAAAACACTCTAGTAAAATGCACAGCAACACCCTGGTGACCATCCAAAACACTCCAGTTAAACGCATGGCAATGGCCTGGTGACCATCCAAAACACATTAGCAACCGCATAGTATCGAACTTGTAACCACCCAACACATTCTAGTAAAACACATAGCAATGCCCTGGTAACCGATCATAAAATCATAGTAAAATGCATATTACTGCCCTGCTAACCACCCAAATGATTCTAGTAAAACTCATGGCAGCGCCCTGGTACCTACCCAAAACACTCTAGTAAAATGCATAGCAATACCCTGGTAACCACCCAAAACATTCTAGTAAAAAGCATGGCAACGCCCAAAACATCATAGCAACCAATGACCAGGTAACCAAAGCACCCTAGCAAATGCATAACAATGTGTCAGAATGTTTTTTTTTTTAATGTTTTTTTTATTCAGCAAAGATGCATTAAATTGATCAAAAGTGACATTAAAGGCATTTATAATACCACAAATAATTTCTGTTTCAAAATAATACTGTTCTTTCACAATATTATGCTTTTCACTGTATTTTTTTTAATCAAATAAATGCAGCCTTGATTAGACTTCTTTCAAAAATATCGAAAATGTTTTTAAAAACCAGAAGTTTGTGTGATATTACAGAAGTAAAATGGGTCATGATTCCTATTTCATGTTGTCTTTGGAGCTGAAATGTAATGCAATGTAAATGCTTTAAATATGATCTCAGACACAGGGGGCTTGACTGACTACGTTTGGCTGTGAATAGATTTAATTAACGACTGAAGTATCGTTTGATCATTTAATTGAGACAATCGAGGGATTGCGCTGTTTGCCTAATAAGCTGCGTATTAAATAATTAACAAGTTTGGCCTATTCGACCGTAATGGACAAATAGCAATTAAGCAGCACAAACACTGATCTTATTTCCTAATGTCTGTGTGCACAAATCCATGTTCCACTCATATTTTCTCCCACTGGATTACCAGATACCATGACTTTTAGCTCAGCCTTTGAGCTTGTAGAAAACCCATTTCCCCAGCCGCTGAAGAAGCGTCCTTGGAGGGAATGAAAAGAAACAGTCAGGGGTGGAGAGATGTCTTTCTGTACCGTGCTGTGCTCTTAAGCACTCCATTTTTCCTCTGCAGGATGAAGTGAACGCTAACAGTCTCCCGCTAGAGGACCTGTCCATTCAGCATCCCCAGGTGAGACCCGGCCGGCGCTGACAGTGTTGCTGTGATTTGTCTTGATTCGGTGTTCCTGATGCTCTGTGCTGTGAGGCGGCCTGGACACGGCCCTGGGGGCCGACTGGCCTTGAGGGAGCCTATTCAACTTAATATTTCAAATAAAGAGTGAGAGTAGATGCCTGCTGCAGCAGCATCTCTGGTCTAAAACCTGGTGAACCGCCTCGCCTGCGTAGGGAGCTTTTAATTCATCAGAGCTGTGCTTCAGACACAAAGACTGAGTGAAGTGGTAGCTTCTTTTAGTTGCATTTATCCTTTGTGAAGAAGGCAATTCCATGATGTTTTGAACTGTTATTTTAGTAGTAGTATTTGTATACTATTTAATATTTTTACATTGCGGTAAAAATCTTGAGCAAAGTCAGAGAAATGGTTTAAACATCAGTAAATGAAATAAATAGCACAGTTTATTAAAATATGAATGCATCAATATTAAACTTTTGGTAATTCTAATGACAAATACAAAAATAAATGTAAATACTATTTTGTCTGAGCGAATGAAAAAATGTAACTTAAACTATAAATCAATCATTTTAAATCTTTAAATTTTGACCACATTATAATATACTGTATGAAAAAAAGATATTAATTTTAAGATTTGCTTAAGGTTTTTTTACTATTAATTGCTATTAGTTATTTATTTAATAATATAAATAATTTATTAATACATTTTTATTTTGTATTAACTTGTACACTTTTCATTTGAATTTTAAGTAAAATTTTTAGTAATTGTTATGGGCTTTTATAATTTTTATAAAAAAAAATTATCTATTGTTTAATTTTTTATATATATATATATATTAGTCTCTATCTATCATTTTGTTTCTCTCTCGTCAGATTTGATTTATTTTTATTTCAGTTTTTGTAATTTTAGTACTTCATCTTAAATTTCAGTTAGCTGCCAAGGCATTAATCTTTTTAAGTTTTAAGTTTTCATGTAATATTTATATTTCCTCAATATTCAAAATTTCCCAAAATAGATATTCATTATTAGCTGTTATAGTAAAATACATTAAAATATTTTTAATATTTACTGATAAAATATGGTTATGGTACCAATAATTTGTGGATTCCTAATTACAAATGGGCTGTTTTACCAAAAAAGTGTTTACTCCATGTACGTTTATGCTAATTCGAGTTTGACACTGTTAGCTTCTGTGTTTTTCTGCCTCGGTTCAGTCATAAAATGGGCTGACTAGAGTAGTTTCGCTTCACATCTCCAGTTAAACTCTGATTTCCTCAAGACCTGTGTGTAAGCAGCAGTGCGTGCCGTGTAAAGATCTTTTAACCTCAACATCTAGAACACTTCGGCAAAAGCAAGCAACTTACCGTCATGTTGTGTGTTTGTGTTCAGGTTCAACCGTTGGAGAAACCCTCGAGCGCTCAGGGAACGGTGAACATGGTCTTGAGGTTAAGGTGAGCGAGCTCATTGGCGTTTCTCTTTTGTCAGTCCATGTTCGTGCTACTTTCATCTGGAAAGAGCGGCATGTCGTCTGTATAAAGTAGCCAGATAGTACTGTGTGTGTGTGTGTGTGTGTGTGTGTGTGTGTGTGTGTGTGTGCGTGCTGCAGGAAGAAGAGTGTGTCTCTTTTTAAACGATCTCTTTCACTTCATCTCTCGCCTCATGTTGAAGTGCATCATGTTAATGCATTTTCTCAATCACCCTGGGTTAGCGTAGGAAGAGGTCCTTTAACCCTGACCTCGTGTTTGCATTCTCTTACCTGAATTTGAATTTGAGCCCATGCAAAAGACAGACCACAATCTGTTCCCAGATCACGTCTAAGACCAGAAAAGCTGAAGCGAGTGTTTGACAAAACCATTGTGAGAGCATGGTGGTTAAAGCTGGCATAAAATAGAAATGTCAACCAACTTGTAGTGTGAAGCAGCTTATCGACTCAGGAAAAACATAGGCCGGGTTTATTCATCAGTTGTTGATTGGATTGTATAAAGTGAGCATTTGATAACAGAATGGAGGAAAATCTGAATCGGTGATAATGCAGGAAAAGCAAGTTATGAGATTTGAAAAGGTCAGTAAATATTCCTAAATTATATCATGGTGACTTTAAAGTCACAATGAAGCAGAAGTGGTGACAAGTGTTGACATACATTTGAGTGAAATCATATTTCTAGTCATACCTCTGCATCATATTTGCTGAATGAAATCCAATACTTGTTTCTTATTAATTCTGGGGTGCTGATTCCAAAAATAGTGGCTGTTTTGCACAAAATATGATGCGTTTTGTAGCATTTTTGCTTTCGGCAACCATTTGTAAGCTGAAGAAGGCTTGTATTTTCCTTTTATTAGCATAAAAACTGCCACAAGACATTATTCCCATCTTCCTCTGAGCCAGATTAACTCTATATGTATGTCCAGTTCTCAGCCCATTTTCACAAATGAATGATTCTGGAGACATTATTTTATGATTAAAAGTTAAGTTAAATTGCAACTCTTGAATAGCTTGAAAATGTCATTTTTGGGGTGTGTCTAAAAAAAGAGCTGTTTTGGAGTGTATAGCTTTAAATGCAAATTAGCTGTATTTTCACGCCCCGTCTCCAGAAGAGGGCGTCGCGTATTCGTCTCTCTGCATTGCATACAGCCGGTAGAAGCTACATAACAGAGCGAGAGAACCGGTCTTCAGCCATACATATGGGAAGCCAAATGCACTGAATGTGGGACGAAACAGTGCAATATTACAGAGCTTGTGCCGCACGAATCAATGGACCGAGCCGCGCGACTGCACTGATCTGTTAAAAATACTTCATGTACACACACACAAATACGGTTAAAACACTAAGCACTATAACGACATGACATTCACAAAGCAGTCTGGAGTGATACACGAATTTAGGTCTCAGCAGTCCTCAGCAGCTCAGATGTTGGGAGAAAATGAAGACTTATGTTCAGTCTTACATCCAAACACAGATCATCGGGATTGCTTGCGAGACATTGTTGACGTTCCAGCTGCTCGAGCATGGAGAAAATGAAGGACAACGAAACCGCTGAGGGTGGAAACTATAGCAAAGCAGGGCTGTCAATCAACCCCGTGTCCCGGCCCTCTGAAATATGAAGTCACACTGCGTGACAATCAAAACAGTGGATTTTTATCATTGTAGGGTGGTTGTGTTCACACACTGCCAACACACATTTATGTCCAAACACCATGTAAAAGTGGATTACGCATAATATGTGCCCTTTAATATGGTGGTTGTTGAATATTGAGATATGAACGCTGCATTTAGAAGTGCAGATGAGAGAACTCATGTTTTTCCCACAGAATCAGCACAGAATAAAGGTCTGTACGGTTCACAGGCATGTTCACATCTAATCATTACATTGAAATCTTTCTGTCTTTCAACCAATTATCCTCAACAGCCTCAGTTTGGAATGACAGAGAAAATTAAGCGTGTGAAGAGTCTTTTCAGTTTTCAGCATTGAAACTTCTAAACAACATTGATTCTGTGCCAAAAACGGACATCTAATCAAGCTGCACTGACAGCTGAGTTTGAACCCTCATCAGAGAGAGAGAGACAGAGAGAGAGAGAGAGCGCGAGAGAGCGAGAGAGAGAGAGAGCGAGAGAGAGAGAGAGAGAGAGAGACACAGAGAGAGAGCGAGCGAGAGAGAGAGCGAGAGCGAGAGAGAGAGAGAGCGAGAGAGAGAGCGCGAGTGAGAGAGACACAGAGAGAGAGCGAGCGTGAGAGAGAGAGAGAGAGAGAGAGAGAGAGAGAGCGAGAGAGAGAGGAAGCCCCTGTAAACAGATGCAGGAGAACAGAGACGAATGGCTCGTATCCATTTGCACAGTGAGGTCAGCAGCGAGAGCAGGTGTTCGACTCATCAGAACGGATCAGGATAATGGGCAGGAAAGCGAGGGATAGACTTGTTTGTGTATGCTTGCTGAATGATTTAAAATGACTTTAATTAACTCTGCAAATAGTTCTTGACGTAAATACACGCAAGAGGCTGATCGGTAAAGCCGTCTGCAAACGTTCTCTTATGATTACCTGTCCGAAGATTGACCCGGGTGATCTGAATATTTGGCTCGATTATGAAATTGATTTCGGTTGGGTTTTTGTTTGGCTGTGTGAAAAGGTTGGACCTGAATAACGCTTGAATAAATCTACAGATCCAGTGCAGTGGAAATTATACTATCTAAATCGGCAGAATAAAGGAACAGTGCAACCAAAAAAAACAAAAAAAAAACAGAAGTTTGAGTTTATTTCTTCTTCAGATTTGTATACATTTATAATTGCATCACATGCTCACCAATTGATCCTCTGGATCCTCTGCAGTGAATGGGTGCCGTCAGAATGAGAGTCCAAACAGCTGATAAAAATATCACAATAATCCACAATTTATCCTAATGACCCCAGTACATCAATTCATGTCTGGTGGAGTGAAAAGCTGTGTGTTTGTAAGAAAGAAATACTTCATTTGGACATTTTTTTACTTTAAAAAAAGTGGTTACTTCTGGCTATAATGCAATTCCTTTATTCATAATATTGCTTTCACAACATTAAAAAAGTCATCTTTTCTGAATCAGGAGAGAAAAATGCACAGATCAAGCATTGTTTACTAACCAGAACAGTTCTAAACAAATATGTGGGTTACATTTTAATGTAAGACGATGTAATGTAACAGGAAATTGATTTTCCATTGGAGGAAGCGTTATTATAGATTACAGACTCGTTTTGACCAGAGATGACGTTTAAAAGTAAAAATGCCTTAATGATGGATTTGTTTCTTCTAAACATGCAGCTTTTCACTTCACCAGATGTTAACTGATGGACTGGAGTGCTGTGGATTATTGTGATGTTTTTTAATCAGCTCTCATTCTGACGGCACCCATTCACTGCAGAGGATGCATTGGTGAGAAAACGATGTAATGTACATTTTTCCAAACCTGTTCAGATGAATAAACAAACTCATCTACATCTTGGATGACCTGAGGGTGAATACATTTTTAGCCAATTTTGAATGTTGGGTGAATTATTCCTTTATGGTGAATATGAATGTGCTGAATTATAATGGTGGCTTGTTTAGGTAGGAAAGTTATGATGTTATTTTCCTGTTATTTAGACTTTCCTTGAAATTGAATGCAGTGTGACATCTCCAGATCCCATCATGAGGCATACAGAGGCATGAATCAATAAATCTGGGGTTTATTGGGATTCAGCTGGCAGACAGAAAAATGTTGGTGTTGATAAGATAATTAGTGATGCTTGGAGAGAAGGGCGAGCGAGTGAGGGATTCTCAAGAGAGAGCATGGATTTCTTGGTATTGCTCTGAATTTAGATCCTCTTCATTTCTCTTTAGTGTCGTATGAGTAAACTCCAGTGAGAAAGACAAAACCTGTGCAAGCAAATACTCATAAAATAAATTCTCTAAATTATGATTGGATGAGCAGCTTTCACGTCTGATGCACATTCTGTATTAAAATTGCTCTGTTGCTTGGCAACCATAAACAGATCTGCATTAATTTTATTATTGTCAATGAGGTTTTTACAATTTGAGAATGATCCGTTGAATATAAATATACATTTTATATGTTTGATATATGTTTAAAATAATATAATAATTGATATATAATTTTTTTATTTAGTTTTTAATACTTTTCTTTGGCAAAGATACTTTAAATTGATCAAAAAGTACCAAAAAGACTTAAATAGTTACAGAATATTTCTTTCAAATAATTTCTGTTCTTTTGAAAAAATAATTATTAATCAAAAAATCCGTAATAATTTGTTTTCAACATTGATAATAATAAGAAATGTTTCTTAGGCAGTAAATCAGTATATTAGAATGATTTCTGAAGATTATGTGACACTGAAGACTGACGTAATGATGCTGAAAATACAGCTTTGCATCACAGGAATAAATTACATTTGGAAATATATTCAAATAAAAAACAGTAATTTGAAATTGTAATAATATTACTGTTTTTATTGTATTATATTATTAAGAAAAGTAGCCTTGGTGAGAATAAGAGACTTCTTACCAATCCTAACCATTTAAATAATAGTGTATAGCAAAATCTTCGAACATTTTGTCAAATTTTGGGTGAGTAAATGATGAATTTTCATTTTTGTGTGAACTGTTCCTTTAAGACAATTCCATTTTTGAACCTTGGTAAACTGCAGTGAACGGCCTCTCGTGGCTTTTTGCTTTATTATAGTAGCACTCCTTTTAAAATAGAGATTATAATGGACAATATTGTGTTTTTAATTTGAGCATTCGTGTTCATATATTATTCATATAAACGAGCCCCGAAGACTCTTTTTCTCTCACATTCTCATTTGAGATATTGAGATAATGCAGTAGAGTTTGTCTGAGAAAGTTTCTCGGTACTGAAGCTGGTCTCGCTCCCGTGTGTGTAATAGGGTCTGGGTTGATGTGATAACAGCATCTGCTGGCTCCTCCCAACACTTCATTATAGAGCACAAAACACACACTTTCCCATATGTTCCCTAGAACCCTGTCCAGTGCACAAAGCCCTTGCTCTCTAGAAACAGGCCAAGTGGAGCGAGAGCTCAAGGGAGGTGTAATTATTCTAACCTTGACATGTAAATGAATGCTTAAGTCCAGCATTACTCTCTGTTCCTGCTGCTTGACTCTCAGTCCGGACTCGTAGTTTTACTCTGAGAGAACACAAGACCGGATTCTCGATGTTGAAAAAAACTTTGGATATTGCTTCAATATTAGAGGTGTTTAGGGTTTGCTGATCAGATCTATCTCTCTGTCTGTCTGTCTCTCTGTCTGTCTGTCTGTCTGTCTGTCATTCTTTTGTTCTATTGTTCTTTTAGGGCCCTTTGAAATCCATTTAATATTTTCCAAAGTGACATTTATTTTTTTATAAATTCTCATTTTTTTATCAAATTAAATTGTATTAATCAAAAAACATGTTTCATTAATGAAATTAAATCATGAAGCTTATACAATTTCACATTAACTTATTAAGTGTAACAAAAATGACATGTTTAGAGCCGTATGAGATGTTTAATTTTTTTCTCACCTTATGTTTTATTGTTACCAAATTCTGTGTTTTAGCATGTCTAATTATTTGAATGCATACATTTTTTTGTTTTTATTCTTACAGTAGCCTTATACATTTCTTTACCCCTCATAAATTCTGTGATGTGTATATCAATTTTACTGGTTATCATATGAAGGAATAACACATTCATTTAATTTATATTTTAATTACTGAAAATTAAACATTTACATTTTTGGCAAATAAAGGGGTCAATTTGTTTATTTTGTAAACAGTTTTGTAAACTGTTCTCAGAACAGTTCTGGAGATATTGTTCATATATGTATCTCCTCATTGAGACGGCAGACGAGCGTCATGCGCGCGGTGTATGTAACGTTAGTAAACAAAACCATGCGTCTGCTCCATTCATACAGAGAAGATTCATATTTAAATAGACTTTTGCGGTCAGTAATATTTACAAATACTAGTCCATATCGCCATTTGATTTAAGTGTAATGATCTACTTTTTTATTAATTCATCCAAACTTTGACACTTTCTGTGACATTCAGTGTTAAACTGTAAATTCAGTTTTGATGACTGGATTCCACGACTCTGTCCGCGTTTTCTGCATCGCGGAAATCATAGGGCCCTATTCGTTTGATCTATTTGTTGTTCAATCTATCTATCTGTCTGTCTATCTGTCTGTCTGTCTGTCTGTCCGTCCGTCCGTCCGTCCGTCCGTCCGTCCGTCCATCCTGTCATGTTTCCATTTACTTAACCACTTACATTAAAATTGTCTACTAAGATGGCTATTTCGTGTATTCAAACAAGCTCAAATGAACATTTGAAAGCAGTCAGTAGCCTACTTCGTACTTCCGATACCGTATAATTTTTTTTATTTTAGTATCATCTACAACTTCCGAATCGATTTCTCTCATGCATTTTTCTTCTCCTTAATTGCCTCAGGTTAGTCTCAGACTTAACTTACTGAAGCTAATGTCACTCACTCCCAGTGGACGTGTTTTGGTTTTATTCTCTAGTTAGAATAATTGTGAGTGATCGACTCTCTCTTTGTCGTAGTGGATCTGAGATAATGGCACCAGAGGAACGCTGAACCTCATACGTGTAGTCTTCACACACATTTAATCAACTAGTGGTGTTGTTATCTGGCCTGCTGGCTGTGAAGGCATTTCTTCTGTCGCTCTGGCTCAGATCACGCTCAATGGTTTTAGTTCAGTCCTGTCAGCTCCCATTACCCAACAATGAGGCGTTTGGTCGATCATCTCTGACAGCCTTTGTGCCGGAATATGATACGGATTTGTCCCTGTCTCACGACCTTGCAGGAGTCTTACTCAAAGCTCTTTACGCGCCACTAGTGTGTAAAGAAGCTCGGGAGGCTGCGTTCGATTTGATGCTCTGCGCTCAGGCCTCTTTATGGAGGGTGATTTACATTTAGCTGCATTTCACAGTTATGAATTCAGCGGGTTAGATTGTGTTTATTTGACAGGCAGTCTGGTCCAGCACTCTTAAACACTTTCATGACTCACACAAGGGCTTCATTGTAAATAGCATATAGTATATGAATATATTAGGGCTGGCAATTTAACATTTTAATTAAACTTATTACTTATGGAAATGGAAACATATAATGTGTTAAAATAAAATAATACTTTTGAGTGGTGATGAACAACTCCGTGTGTGATGTAGCCTATAGAATGCAGATATATGCACCTAAAATTCTCATATTTGCCCTGTATGTTTTGCCTCATATTTATGTCATATAATGTAGTTAAGCAATATCACACAAGCAACGAGTGCAATATCACAGGAGTTTTGTGTTTGTCCCGAATAGCCAAGTGCAAATATGATAGGCCTATTGATTTTATACAAGTTGTTCAATAAATAATATTGCGTTGTATTTTTAGAGACAATATTGTCTGTTTTTCCACAATTTTGCCAAGGTGAATATTACCTATAAAGCCACAGCAGATCTTCGATGTGTGTTGCTCAGAAACACACAGGTGACTCATTTCTGAATGAATCCTTTGAGAGAATCGGGTGAACCAGGGATTCAATGGGCGAGTCATCTACCATTTTTTGAGCTTCGACGCTTTGGTAGTAATTAACACCGAATATTCGATGCTTAGGAGGGAGGGGGCTGAACATATTCTTCTCTGTAATAAAGCCAGCAATCTCTGTCATTCTATCTGTTTGCATTTTTATTATGTCGAGCACCGTTCATCCAATCGACTTCGTGTGATGGGTGTGTTGCTGTGGACCCAAGGGAGTGCAGTGTCACATTTTGGTGCAAAATGTACAGGTGACATGTTCAGAATGAATAAACTTTGAATAAACTACAGAACAGCACGAGCCGGAAGCGCAGTGCCTCATGCGGGCAGGGCTTATATGCTCAACGGACACTGCACTAGTGATTCTAAACACACAGGTCTGTCAAGAGCAATAAGGCAGCCTAAAAAAACGAACAAACAAATCACTCCAAAATAAGAAATGAACTGCACAGTAATTACTGACACCATAAAGGGTAGGCTATTTAAATAAAAAAAGAATGAAAAATAAATGAACGAAGTTCAACAAACTGTAATAAATAAAGAACACGGTAGCATACTTTCAATAACAGCATCACACATTTTAATTAAAGAACAGTTAAATAAAATTAAATGAATTCCCTTATATAGAATAAAACAAACTGTAATAGAATAAATAGAGCAAGGTAACGTTAGGCTGGCTACTAGGCAAATTATTATTAGGCTGAGCTACTGTATGTTTTTTTCTGCTGTATTTGCAAGTGTTTTTCAAACAAATTAAGTGAACGTTTTTATCATGTGTAAAATTACTGATTAACATGGCAGATAAAAGC
This sequence comes from Oxygymnocypris stewartii, assembly GCA_003573665.1. Lineage (NCBI taxonomy): Eukaryota > Metazoa > Chordata > Actinopteri > Cypriniformes > Cyprinidae > Oxygymnocypris > Oxygymnocypris stewartii. The sequence continues at coordinate 38,136 of QVTF01023073.1, forward strand.
AGCTCGTTTTTTACACCAACAATATACTATAGGCATATTACTTCCAGAACTCATTCTGTTTCAAACTTGATGTACTGCTGTGGTAGGCCAGTTTCAAATCACATATTTGGCACGCTGTCTTTGTCTTGTCCTCACTCAATTTAAAGTGCTCCCTCGCAGCTGAGTCTTGGCCATTTTTGTCTTCACTTCCAGAGGAACTGAATCATGACATTCATGATGTTCACTCATTGGCTATTCATATTCAAGTGCTAATGAGAAACGTTTTGCAGGGAATGCCAGGTGTTCGGGGAAAAAAAAAAATATTCGAATCTCAAAATTAAAAATCGAATACCAACGAATATTATCGAATATTCTGGTTCAGCCCTACTTCATTCCTGATTAAATGAGTCATTTGAATGAATTGACGAAGAGCGCCGAAAGAGTGAATGACTCATTGACCCAATCTTTAATCAAGACATTTATCGCCACCTACTGGCAGTTTTAGTTTCATTTCAGAGTATTATTTAATAAATAAATACATAACTATTTCCATATTAATAAAACCCCCAAAACACACGAATAAACACTTAAAACCCATTAATCTCATGGCATTATTTTTGCAATTGTAATTTCAGTGTAAATGCATTCATGCCACATCTGAGCTGTAATTAACAGTCATTAAATATATCTATGCAGCTATGCATCTATGCAAATATATATGCAGCATCTGAAAAATGAAATAAAATCATGGCCATTGTAGCCTAAGTTTATTTATAATAAATCTGTAAGAAATGTTATGTTGAATCAAATAAAATGTTTATTTCTAAAGCAACATTTTGTAATGCATGTTTGATGCGTTTTTCATTTAACACAATAATGACTTTTAAATTATGTTTTGAATAATAGAATAGTAAAGAATAATAAAAAGTGATCAGATGACAGCGAATAAACAATGATAAAATGTTAAAAGGTGTTCAGGAAACCTGTTTGAAAACAGTCATTATTATTTGATTTTCATTTGGTGATGCTAGTGGTGCAGAACTTAAACAGTTGCATGAATGCTCTTGGATCTTATAAGTATTAATTTGTTATTGTACATGAATGTTAAGAAGTCTATGGGATTATTTAGTATTTTTTATATCATCTGGCAGGTAAAATTATGAGTCTGATCACTTAAAAAGTACTAGGGGATCTTCTTTATGCTTATCTTAGCAAACACTCCTAACTAACGGTTAAAAAACACAGGAATCAAACATTCTGATTGATGCTGTAGAGATTGGGATGCATACATTTTGATCCAAAGCACACTTTATGCACAATTTATCAGGAAAAGTTTTACAATTTGGCGTGATTTGCATATTGCACTCTGTTTTTCCTGCACCCCTGGACGTGTCTGTTTTAAAGTGATCTGTCTTTGTAATTTAGGGTCATCTTTAGCAAACTCAGCTTGAAACCTTTTGATTTGTGAGGCTACGATCCCATTTTTCAGACCAGACAACACAGAACCGAGTGAAACCTCATTAGAGCTGGACTTTGAATTGAATTACCTCCCTCAATTAAAGTCCTACTCTCATTAGTTAGCAGCTCTTTGGAGGAAAATAAAGTGCACAGTGGGGGAAAAACTTAAATGGTTCTTAAGTTAATTGTTCTTAAAGGCGCACTCAGTAATTTTGTCCTCATTAAAAAGTTTTGCAAATGAAAAATTAAGTGTGTTTTTGAATTATAGTTTTTAAGATGCTCAAGAGTCATGTCCAGACAAATACTACTCTCTTCACCTCGCTGATTCCACTATCACCGGACATTCACTCATGGAATAGATTAATCATGACTGACTGCTGATTGGTTCATTTCATTGGGTGAATTTTGGCACCTTAAAGACGTCAAGAATCCTTTATGTAATATGCATTATATCTTTTCATAAATTACTGCAACCAAAGTTAAAATGCATTTTAAAGTTGGCAACTGAAATTGGTTTATTGTCAGTGTTTTAGTAATACTTGCTTAATCTTTAACAATGCAGATTAATGCATTATAAATACTTTCATAAAAATAAATACATTTTACTTTTTGAATACAATTTAAATAACTAAGTATAGTTCTAAACTTGCTGTAAGGTTTAAGTAGTTTTTGTCATTTTGTTTTGTTTTTTGCATTGATGAAGGTTATTGTGGTGAAGTTTTATGTTACCAGAAGCCTTCATGTATTATGCATTATAAAAAAGATTTATAATGTACATTTTAATGCGTTATATCTTCTCATAAGTAACTGTAACCAAAGATAAAATGTATTATAATATTTTCAGATTCCTTGTTACAACTGAAATTATTTGTGTGGCATGTTTTAATGCCTTATATTTTCTAAATAACTAACAATGAAAAGATAAGTATTATAGTATATTATAACTGTGATTACAATTAATCTTGAGATAATACAAATGCATTATAAGGCATGAATAATATATATTTTTTAATTAGATATAAAGGTTTCGAGTGGATTATTTCCAAGCTATTTTTATTGTTACTTTTGTGTTAGTTTTTTGTGACACACACACAAACATGCACACAATCTCAATATTAATTTTTTCATTTATAATTAGAATTTTAAATACAATTTTAATACTTAAGCATAAATAAAAGGCAAAACATGCTATGTTTAAACACTATTTTGTAGTTCTGTTTTATTTTTTGCATTGATGACGGTAATGATAATTGTGTTAAGATGTGCTTAGTTGTCATGAAAATAATGCCACAATGCATAATATCATAAATGCATTTATTTTATTTAAGCATAATAACATTTATTTTCCTTGTGAACTTGGGGCTGAAATGAACCTCTGGCATGTTCTTGCCAGTTTTCTTGAAGCTCTCCATGTTTGTTTGGTTGTTAAGGCTTTTGCAGTCTAGTGATTGTGGAGCTGACGTCTCCTGAGGGACATCAGATCAGTTAGATGAGCACCAGAGGCTCCCATGAGCAGAAAAGTGAGAAAACAGCAGCGGGGTGCTGATTACCTCTGGCCACAGGGTGAAAATATCACCTCGAGCCAGCAGGAGACAAGTGTCAAGTATGAGGGCTTTCCATGCCTTGCAGCACTCTCAGGATTGATTGGCTGGATAAGAACGGCAGGCCTTACAGCATGACTGAAACACAGCGGCCCGAAGGCTGGCCGGTCACAGTTCGCGCAGGGTACCGCTGTGTATTTGAGAGCCTATGTGTGCACGTATGTTGATGCTTGTAAGTTCAAGAGTTTGACCTCCAAAAACTGTCAAAACATAACGACAGTGAGAAAATTGGTTGTAAGATGTCTGTGCTGTGTCAGGTCACAGCCGCTGGCGATGACTGCGTAAAAATATCCAGCCGCTGAGGCAGAAGGACAACGACCTGCATTTGACACTTAAAGATGCTGCAGATAGCACTGTCAAAATGTATGTTTTTTTATTGTATTATTATTTTTATTCTTAAAAGTCTATGTTTGTCCCTTGGAATTGATTTTCATGATTGTTTTACCTTTTCTAAATGCATAAAGGAAATTTATTTGTATCTTTTATTCTTTTTTTAAATTTGGTCTCAAATTGGACAATAACCAACAGGTTAGATTAATTATAAAAAAATGTATTTTATATTATATTGTATTATGTTAGAACTTATTATAAAAAAAATTCTATGTATTACCATTTAATATTTTTTGGTAACATTTGACAATTTTTTTTACAACATTAGTTAACGACTATAGTTCAATCATGAAAACGCTCAGAAGATTTTAGCATGGTGATGGATATGACTATGTTAATGTATTTGGTCTTGGTGGAATAGATCTGCTACGCTGCTGCAGCTGGTTATTGCTGTTGTTGTAGATTATTGCTGCTGTTGCAAGCAAGTACAGGAACTTATTACTGCCAATGCATAAGGCAAAATGGTGCCATGAGTATTTAATACATACTGCTGCTCAAATAGCATGTAAAATAGAGATGCACAATATTACCGGACAGATATAGGAATCTGCCGATAATGACTTTAAATGTAAACATCTGAATCGGCCCGATATGAAAAATTATGCCGATATGTCTTGCCAATAAGAGGAATAAGTTAACTCACATGTGCTCAGGGTGTGTTAGTGATTAGATCACGTCAGCAGTGTGTCTCATTCTTGAAGCAAAGTTTTGTCTGAATGATGATTAGATTCACTGTTTTTGATTGCTGTATTTAATATGATGAAATCATCTACAGAATGATGCGTTCAGTGTGTGATAGAGTAAACAGTAATAGCACATTATTCCCCCGGGTCCTAACGCCCGTTCAGGAAAGAGTTATAATCTGTATCGGGCGCTGTTAGCCTACTTCTAATTAAATTACAAGTAAAATACACAAATAACATTTAGACAGTGTTTCTGATTAAATAAAGCAGTAATTAATGTCATAAAATAATGAGTATGTTTTGATTTAAAGGTCAAAAGCTAGAGCTTGCATAAAAAAAAATCACAAACATGACACTTGTACATTAAATAATTGTATATATACTGATTATTCATTGAGTAATGTTTTATTTTGTTAAACAAACCATGAGCTCTAAAAAAATGTCAGAATTTTTACAAGGTTAAAAGGTTATTTATAGTTATTTTCAAAGCTTCAATGTACTGTCAAAAAACCTTCATTGTTGTATATTTAACTCTAACAATAAGTTCTTTATTAAAACTAACCAATAGTTGGTGTTGGAGAGACTTGGTGTTGCTTCCAAACAAAAGGAAATATATCGGTATCTGCATCGGCCAAAAATTAGCTCAAATATATTGGCATATCGAATATTTGGCAAAAATCCAATTTCGTGCATCCCTAAAAATAACCTTGTTGCAGTTCTATACAGGTGGAGCTGGGGAAAGTGGAGGGTTTCAGAGAAACTCTGAAAGTGTGCTGCAGGAATCTCAAGTCAATGCTAGCCAGCCATATAAATGCAAGGCAGTAAGCTCATTGGCTGCATATGCAGCATGAACCAATCAGCTTGTGCCAAGTCGTTTAACTCTGAATATCATCAGTTATGTTAACAACGCGTCAGCCCGCGCCATCTAGAGTTTCATGACTGAACTATATATTTACCATGAACAAACAATGAAAAATTATTAGGTAGCATTTTATCTTACAGTCCTGTTACTCATGAACATACTATGTACTTATTATAGTAATTAAAATAACTGCGCACACACACAGACAGACAGACACACACACACACACACACACACAGACAGACAGACACACTCACACACACAGACAGACAGACACACACACACACACACACACACACACACACACAGACAGACACACACTCACAGACAGACAGACAGACACACACACACACACACACACACACAACAGACACACACTCTCTCACACACACACACACACACACACACACACACACACAGCACACAGACACACACACACTCTCTCTCACACACACACACCACACACACACAGACACAGGACAGACACACACACACACACACACAAACAGATACTATTTATTTTTCGATGGTAGTGGGTAGAAAGCAGTAGAATGATATCAATATGATAATATCAGTCTTAAAATGAAATGAAATGACAAAAGTGTAACAAGGCATAGGAGGAGGATACACAAAAACAGAAAACATTAAAATCACTGGAGAAATCAGGTTTTATTCCATCTGCCCGCCAAGATTACTTCACACCCCTACAGACTACTTTTTATTAGCTCCATTACAGATTTATCACTGCCAGCATGATGGTTTAGCTTTTTAAAATCCTTTTTAGTCTTCAAGGTCCACCGTGCCATTGACAACCCACTATGCATCATAATGTGGGATTGCTATATAAACCTCTTAAATTTAGTGTTGGTATATTCGCCTAGAGTAAGATCCCATTCCTCTGACGATCAGTTAAGTGACCTACTTGAGAGACGGAGGGGTGGAGAGCAGCACCAGTGATGATAGCTGTCATTATAATCTAGTACTAGAGAAAATGAGGCTAATGCAAGTGTCAATCTGCTAAATAAGTCCAGTGTGCTCGATAGAGCAGCTGGAGCTCTGGAGCAGCCGCTGAAGGAACCCGCACACACCGCTCGCTAATATCCAGTCTTGACCTTTCGTAAAAATCAAACCGCTTGTATGCGTACAGTAAGCGCAGTATCAGGTCTTCTGTTGAGCACCAGGATCAGACTGGTTATGTCAAGTTTTACACTGTGTCACAGCGCATTATAGTGGGATATATCTGGGCTGTAACCACTGGATGGACATTGAGGGACGTTTTGTTATTGCTAGCTAAAACAGAAATTAAATAATACCACATTTTAACAAGTACTATAATAGTATAGAAATAGTCAAAATATTTAATTCTGTTACATTGACAAATATTATATATGTATAATACTAATAACAGTTGTTTTTGTTTATATTTTGTAAATAGTAAAGTGGAATTTTAGTTTAGTTACCTTCCAAATCACCCTGTTTCACTAAGAAAGATAATAATAATAATAAATAAATATAATCATTAAGATATATATATATATATATATATATTTGTTTTTTATTATTAAATATGCATAAATCTTAATATATTATATTATATAATATATTATGTTAAATAGATATATATTTATACGATAGATATATTTATATGAAAAAACATTAAAATCTCTTCATATAAATATTTATAAATATTTATTAACTTATGTGCTTAACCTCATAAAAGTTACATTTTATATATATATATATATATATATAAGTACTGTCAAACAATGAATTGCATTCAAAAGAAAAGTTGTTATTTACATAATATATCTGTGTGTACTGTGTATATTTATCATGTATATATAAATATACACATATACGGTGGGACCATAGTCATCAAGAAAACAATTAACACACTACGCCGTGAAGGACTGAAATCCTGCAGCGCCCGTAAGGTCCCTCTGCTCAAGAAAGCACATGAACAGCCCTTCTGAAGTTTGCCAATGATTCAGAGGACAACTGGGTGAAAGTGTTGTGGTCAGATGAGACCAAAATACAGCTCTTTGGCATCAACTCAACTCACCGTGTTTGGAGGAGGAGGAATGCTGGAGGACCCCAAGAACACCATCCCCACCGTCAAACATGGAGGTGGAAGTATTAAGCTTTGGGGGTGTTTTTCTGCTAAGGGGACAGGACACCGACACGCATCAAAGTGACGATGGATGGGGTCATGTACCGTTAGGGCCAGGGTATTGAAGCCAGCCAGTGCATTGAAAATGGGTCATGGATGGGTATTCCAGCATGACAATGACCTAAAACACATGACCAAGGCAACAAAGGAGTGACTCAAGAAGAAGAGCATTAAGGTGCTGGAGTGGCCTAGCCAGTCTCATGACCTGAATCCTTTAGAAACTCTGTGGAGGGAGCTGCAGGTTCGAGTTGCCAAACTTCAGCCTCGAAACATTAATGACTTGGAGAGGATCTGCAAAGAGGATGTGTGCAAACCTGGTGACCAACTACAAGAAACATCTGACCTCTGTGATTGCCAACAAGGGTTTTGCCACCAAGTACTAAGTCATGTTTTGTTAAGGGGTCAAATTCTTATTTGACTCATAACTTATTAGAAATGTATCTTTCTGGATTTTTTTGTTCAAAATTATAGGTTTCTTTGTCAGTGGGCAAACGTACAAAATCAGCAGGGGATCAAAAAAACATTTCCTCCACTGTGTATACATATATAATATTCTCTTTCTACTTTAAAACTTCACGTTTAATTCAATGTGTTATGAGTGAAAATGGTTAGCAAGTAAATCCTTGCACTAATTTCTCTGTGGGTTGAGTTCGTCACAGTCTGTTATAGGATTGTCTTCTTTGCGAGGGATAAATGTTAAACCCAAAAGAAGGATTCTTAGAAGGCAGCATGATTAAGCTCCATACTTTTAGAACAACCTTAAAACGGTCCTGAAATTAGCTTTAAAATGGCATGAAATGTGACCTGTGCACGTTCTTGACATGACACTTTTCACCCAGTGTCCACCTACTTCCTGTCAGCTGTGTGGACTTCCTGTGCACGGTCTGTTTGACACAATCCCCCGGTGAAGCATGGCGAGCTCTGGTGACTTCAGTCTTCTCTCCTGCTGAAATGACTGCAGCCTGTGCATATTATTTGTTTGCTTTGCCTTTGCTCTGCAAATGTAACTTTTATGAGGTTGTCAGGTCTTGTTGCTGAAGCAGAACAGACTGTTTGATGTCGGTCTGGCTCAGATCTCACCAAACACACAGGGGCGCTTTATTATAAACATCAGTGAGAAGAAGCAGAGCATAAACGCGCTCCAGGTGTGTTTACGGAGAACACCAGAGCCTGAGGATGATGAAGATTCGCTCCAGGAACATCAGGCCATTATACCTCACTGTTAGGAAGTCCCCCAGCCCGCTTTAGGAGATCAATATGTTTTCAGATTTTCATTTGGCATCACATCTTTGGTAGTAATGATGTCAGTGATAACGAGGATACTTTTTTTGGTTATATTTTGTATATATTTTCATTTTGACACTATTTATTTGGTCGTAAGTTAAAGTCTGTTTAAACTGTGTTAAAAGCCTGTTTGAGGAAACTGTTCAGTGGTATTGTGTGTATTTATCAATGGCAAATACAAAAATAATTTATTGATTTATGATTTTATTGTTTTATTTAACTACATTTAAAACATGAATTAAAAAGATTTAAAAATATATTGTTTTAATTTATATTTTAAAACATAATTTGAATAGACCGTTTTAAATGTTAATTTATTTTTAAATGTATTTGTAATTCAATTATTTTATTTAACTGCTTTTAAATGTAAACAAAATGAATTAATTTGTGTTCAGTTAAGTACACTGTAAAACAAATTGTCAATTTATTTTTAAATGTAAAAAATGATTGTATTATTTGATTTAACTGTATTTTAAAACAGTTGTTGATATTTTTTATGTAAAAATAATTTCATTTATTTTACTACATTCTAAAATGAGATTTTTAAATGTCACTTTCTTTTTAAATTAAAAAGAAAATGAATTTATTTTATTTAACTATTTTACAACATGAGTTAAATAGGCAGTTTTAAATGTCATTGTATTTTTAAATGTAATTTTTTTTATGAATTTTTGTATTAAATTACATTTTAAAAGTAATTAAACATGCAGTTTTAAATGTCTATTAATTAGTACATTTAAAGAAAACAAAGTTACATTAATTATTTATCTTATCTTAATTTCACTCCTAGTCCTCCATAGCAATACAGCTCTTTGCCAAACAGGAACATAGTGACCACATTAATAAAACAGAGAACAAGAAAAAAATGATGAGCGATCCATGAGTGATATGAAATAATTGAACCGCAGATCACCTTACAGTACAGTGAAGCCTTCCTTCATTAAACCAACTCAAATGAACTCCGCGCTCCTCCTAAAAGCACACCTGAACAAACTCATTAAAAGCCATCTCCTTCAAAGCCCTGTAATTACAGAAGAAGCTCGCGGGTTTACCAAACATGCCCATATTGGCACTGATTGCTTGCTTACCGGCTGGGAGAAGTTTTCTTCCGAAATGATTATCTGGAGAGCTCTGAGGACAGGACTGAGATGAGGCGTGTGTGTGTGTGTGCGCGTGGTGTGTGTGTGTGTGTGTGTGTGTGTGTGTGGTGTGTGTGTGTGTGTGTGTGTGTGTGTGTGTGTGTGTGTGTGTGTGTGTGTGTGTGTGTGTTGTACACTTCAGGCTCTGCAAACACACACAGTGAAACAGCACAGATGGGCCGTGATCTCACTTGGCTTTCTTACAGACAGACGGACAGGTGGACGCCCATTTCTCACCGCAGATATCTCCTCTCTTTCTCTCTCTCTCTCTCTCTCTCTTTCCCTCAGGAACTCAAGGAAGGAGTTGAATGACATACGGTTTGAATTCACTCCTGGGCAAGGTCAGTGCACCTCATCATACATCAGCCGCAGTCCTAGTGTTATGCTGCCTTTAAATCCTCAGGAGAAATTCACATTACGAGGCCAGGAAACATTATCACAATCTGAATTTGGTCAGAATAAAATGGACACAATTTCTTTTTCACTTGATGACTGAATTTTTTTACTTTTTTGCACTAGTGCAACACAATGAAATGTAAAGGATGAGCATTAGGTTTGCATGCTTTATGTACTGTATATATGTATTGTTCTTGTGCAACCACATGGAACGATGGGAAATGTAGTTTTCCAAGCATGTTTGGTTGTAAACCAGCTAGATTAATAGTATTTTCTAGTATGTATTTTCTTGTGTATATATATTTAAATATAATGTTTACAAAGATTTATTGATATTTATTTATTTATAAAATATTATTTTTTGATATATGTATATTAATATATGTACCGGTGTATGTATTTTAAATGTGTATTTAATCAAATATAATGTTTACATTTTATTTTTCAATCATTCTATTTTTAACGTTTTTTTGGGGGGTATTTCCCTGATTTTAATGTAAACGTAATCTTTCAACATTCTTAAAAATGTAAAAATTATTGCAATTAATTTGGTATTTATGAGTACAAATGAGCAATTTAGCCCAAAAAAATAAATGCTGTCCCAAACACTGCTGTCATCATCATTAATCATCACACAGCTAAGGGAAGCATATCCTTGCTATGAAACCAGGTTTAAAATTAATTAAGAAACAATCCATTTTGATTTGTTTTATCAATTGAATGCAAGTCATCTTGTTTGCATTCTCCAAAAATAAAAATGTCATTTTCATTACATATCATATCAAAGTCCAGTTTAAGTTCGATCAAGACCACGATCAGGTCTTTATTCCTGGTTTTAACATAGATGAAACCTAGAAGACTCTCTCATGAGTAAATGTGCAGTCACTGTGCACGCCTGATTATGATTAATACCAATTTAATTCCACCGTGCCAAACGCCTCCAGCTCGGTAAGCCGGAGCTCAAAGAAAATCCAGTTTCCTACTGGTAATTATGACATTGTGCTGGTGTTCATTGCCTCTCATAAAAATGATCTTTCCGGAGTGACTTGAAGGCAGCATTAGCAATAGAGAAACCTTAAGATACTCTCAGCGTGAACGATCTCACAGTGTTCCTGCTCTGACTCATGATGAGCTCTGCCTGGGAGAAGATCTCACCAAAATCTCTATTTATACACTCTTTGTGTTCTCATTTTCTGCTGAAATTTCAATGAAAAGATTGTTTATATTAACAAAAAAGATATCTATCTATCCGTCTGTCTATCCGTCTGTCTATCCTATCTGTCTATCTATCTATCTATCTATCTATCTATCTATCTATCTATCTATCTATCTATCTATCTATCTATCTATCTATCTATCTATCTATTAAAACACTAATCATAAAACTTTGTTCAAATTCTGATTGGCTGAGACTCATTTGATGTTTGACTGTGCATCAGTCGATTATATTTTAAAGGGGCAGATGTTGTAACCCATAAACAACTAAACTCTGTTTTCTTTCTATCATTGCTTGTTACAGCTCGAGATCTGACGTTTCAGTGCAGTCTTGTTTGTTGATGTTTGTGTAGAACATGCTTTTAACTTTGTGTCCTGACGGGTTTCTTGCTGTGATATCATGCTGTGCGTCTGTGTTTTTTCTCTTCAGACACTGCTGATGGAGTTTCTCAGGAGCTCTTCTCGGCTGGTCTGGTCAATGGTCTTGATGTGTTTGTGGGTAAGCAGCATGTGCATTAAACTCGTTCATCTTTAATACAGTGTTTCTTTGAGCCTTAAAAAGATCTTAAGAAATTTTTATTCGCTGTTCCACAAATGAAGATCTTAAAAGGTCTTGAATCAGAGCAGAAAGTCTTAAATTCATAGTTATGGCAAGAAATGAATGAATGATGCATTTATATAGCGCTGTATTGTGTATTGTTGTACACCCAAAGCGCTTTACAATCATTAGTGTGTGTGTGTGGGGGGGGGGGGTCTCTCCTCAACCACCATCAGTGTACAGCACCCACCTCGATGAATATTGCATATACAATTTCTAAATCAAGATACCTTACTTGACATGCAAAAAGAAAATATGAAGTTTTGATGTTTTCTGAGACACTGAACAAAATTGTTTATAATGCTTAAAATATGTAAACGTTTTCCTTTGAGTTATATATATTTTTCTGAGCTCATTCGCACAATTGTTCTTGTTTATAAACATTCTTCAATTTGATCAAATAGTTTGAAAAACAGACCTCTTATGTAATTTTGCTTCTCAAAAACCAGACCTCTTATGTATTGGTCTTATTTATTGTTTTGACATTTCTATTGGAAAATAAGACACAAATACTAAGAAAGAGCATCAGTTTTCCATATTTCTAGAAACCCTGTAATATCAGTTATAGTCTACATTTATTTTGCCTGTATGTCTGAAAAGCTTTTATTTACAAAAAGCATTTGAGTCCTTAAATACTGCATATACTATACATTCATGCATTTGGCAGACACTTGTTTAAAGTGACTTACATTGCATTGAAGGTTGACATAATATAATAGCTATTTTTAAATGTGTTTCAATAAATATTTTCTTATATTACAAATTTGTATATGAAAAATATTTGTAATATATAAATATCAATTCGAAATATGAATATATATTTGTCTGACTTCTGACCGCTACAGCAGCTCGTGATGCTTGTTTTGTAATGGAGCTCATACCGGCTTCATCTGCAAGGAGAAAATTGCAAAAGGAAACAATTCCAGGGGTCATTAGTTCACTAAACATTGAGAGCAATATGCTAGGTGTACAGATGAGTCTCTCTGCTCTGAACAGATCTGGCCATGCATCAGTAACGATATAACTGCACCAATTAATGCATGTAGTTTAAATTCATGGCTACACACAATTGGGCTAGTAGCCCTCAGAGCGATTTGAGTTCAAGACCCCTGTTCAAGCCATTTCAGAGCAAACACATGAATACTGAGACACTGCACTTCCAGATATAGTTTGTTTAGCGGGATCGCTCAGTCCTAATGTCAGTATCTTTTTCCACATGTGTTTTCCCAGTGGCTGCTAACCTTCAGAAGATTGTAGAAGACCCAATTACCTATAAAGTATTGACCTTTAAGTTGGTGAGTATTCAGATGCTAAATGTCAGAGAATCCTGCAGGATTCCCAGAATCAGGAAATCCTGGGAATGTCATGGCAGGGAAAAGTAATGGAAATAATTGTAAAACATACATATACATTTTGCAGTTATGCTCGAAATATCGAAATTGATCTTTGTGGGTGCATTCTGTTTAATTTTTATAATTTCTTTAAATCCAATTATGGACAAATGGATTTTATGTTATTTTAGAATCAATAAGTTACTCATATTTTGTGTATATATATATATATATATATATATATACTGTATATACATATATAAACTATATAAAATGCTTTTTTAAAACACAGTTATAAAAACTAGATTTTACTATTCTTTTATTAATTTTATTTTTTAATTATTATTTATTTTATATTTCAGTTTTAGTTGTTTTAATACATCACCTAAATGAAAATGATATATTTTGCTTGGGCAACTTGCCAAAATAAAATGAGTGTTTTTAAATATTTTATTTAATTTCAGTAACATTTATTTCAAGTTGTGCAAATGTTTTTTAATGGTTTTAGTTGTAGTTCACTATAATAAACGTGTCGTTTGTAGTAAACTTGTTCATTGTAATTGAGGCCATTGCAAAACAAATTTTTATCCAGTTATGAAAAACTGGAATAGATACAGAAAGTCCATTAATTTTTCAGAAACAAAAAGCAGCTTGTTTTTTATGAAGCCGTTTATATTACTCATCGTGCACTGAATATTCAGAGCGTGCGTCTCTCAGGTCCCACACAGCCATTCATTTATTATTCGCTGAAATCACGTCTTTGACAGCATAATGAATTTTCATTTCATAATTCCTTATTGATTACTCTGAACACACGACAAATCTGAGAGAATATTAGTAGAGTGTTTAATGATGCCTTTTAATGCGTTTTAAAAAATGACTGAACTGGGCTATTCTGGCAGATACATGAATACCCGAATTAAAATGTCCCGTTAAATGCATATAGATGAAGAAGGGAACGCATTAGACCGCAGGATCCTGCAGGAGTATCTGTTCATATTTCAGTCTGTGTGGAGGATTCGACACAGATAGTGCTGATAGACTTTATGTGGATGCCGTTATATTGGATTGCGTTCTTATGAATCTTCTGGTGAGATCATGTGTGGAAAGATATGTTTACTGTAATGTGAGGTCCACCATCGTGGTGTTAAAAATATAGCTCACTCAAAGATAGAAATTCTGTCAATATTTACTTGCCCTTTAGTCGTTCCATAACTGTGTAACAGAAGAATATACATACAACAAACAGTTCATAGTGGCTGTTAAGAGTGGACGATAGAAGCAAAGTTTATGTCGCATTATTTGAATAAATAACTTGTTGATCATTTTTCACAATAATGTTTCACATGATTATATATCACATAATAATCAGGATGTTTTGATGCCACATCAAAATGAAACAGATTTGAAAATAACGTAACATTATGAAAGTAGTTTTATTGTTTGATAATAATCACAAAATAGGCCTTTTATAAGAACTAAGTCATAAAATTTCAAGAATGAAGAATGATCATAATACTGCAAGATGAAACGAGATGCGTTTTGAGAAAATTTTCAAAATTAGATTAAACTTTTCATTTCAAAACTCTTGATATAGTCTGTATTCTTGACAAAAATGTTATTTTATTTGTATTAATATTTTAACAAAATTAAGATGGAATTATATAATATACACATTTTTATGGAAATACATAAATAGATTATCTATTACAGTTTTTTTAAATATTTTTTATTAGATTTTCTATTGTTTCAAAAACATTATTTATTAGTTTTAGTTTATTTCTTTTTAATTATTTTAGTACTTGAAATGAAAATGAGAAATTTCCCTTTAAGTCAAGTCACCTTTATTTATATTGAGCTTTTAACAATACAAATTGTAACAAAGCACTGCACAATATCAAAATAGGCAAATTGTGTCAATAATGTAAAATGACAGGATTTAACACTCAATTATCAGCTGAATGCATTTCATTATTGAATTTAGTGATGGCATCGTCCAGCTTAGTTCAGTTTAAATAATATCTGTGCAATCAAGTCGATGATTGTGCTGGAAATGAAGTTTAGTAATTAGCTGAATAGAATGTTAATGTCATTTTACAACTATTTCTATAACTCGTTTTTTTCTGTTAATAATTTTTATGGTTTTATTTCAGTTAACTGTTTTGCAATATTTATGACTGTCCAAATAAAATCATATTTTATAATTGTATATTTATATAATAATCATTGGATCTACAGCACAGGATAAAAATAACAGTTTACTTAATTATCTATTAAAACTAAACAAAAAATTATGCGAACAATGAAATTGTTAGTTTTTATTTACCATGATATTGTCCTCGTGAGTGTTCTTATGTTGCATCTTAAAGTTTCATCGAAAGTTTAAATCGAAATCCAATGTAAACGAGATCTAGCTGTCGTTCTGTTTTAAAGGGGTCACCGGATGCTAAATTCACTTTATATGTGTTTGAACATAAATGGTGATGGAAGTGTGTAAACATCCACCCAGTGTTTTTTTTTATCCCCTTTCTCAAATCAGGCTGTTATGATATTACAGTATATTACAGTGGTTCTGCACAGGCCCCTCCCACGATAGTTGATTGACAAGACTGTCTTACCTTAGACCCGCCCTCAGTGTGCTGAGAGCTGTATGACTCTGTGCAGGGGAAGACAAGAACGCCTCTGATTGAGCGATTGAGGTGTTTAGTTGTTGGATGTAATAATGAACATAGCAGTCATCATTTACTCCCGACATCTGAGCCGCTGAAGACGAGGAGGATTAACGTTACTGTAGTTTTTAAAGGGAATGCGTCGACCCCTGATCTGTCTAAATGCGTCTATGTTTGGGTAAATCATTCGTGATTCACCTTCATCTACAGAAGTGAGTATAAGGCTTTTTTATGAATCTTTGCAAATCGCCTTTCCTAATAATGTGCTAGTTAGCCAGTTTCTCAGCTGAAGTTTACAGTCTGCTCGTCACCCCACGGAAGAGAGGGGCGGAGTCACAGAGCTCATTAGCATTTAAAGCAACATGGACTAAAACAGCTTGCTGAAACAGAGCTGATTTTGACAGGGTAAAAAAATATATTTTACACTACCATTGAGAAATTGTAACCAAAGTATGTTACAGACTTTTCATTAAGACCCTAAAGAATCATATCGGCATCCGATGACCCCTTTAAAGAGCTTTGTGTGTTTTTTTTTGTTGTGAAAACAACATGATCATGAGTAAATAATGATGACATTTTCATTCTTAGATGAAACTATTCCTAGAAAACACTAAGAGTTAAGGGCAGGTCCCGGGTGGAGGGCGGCGGATGTGTTTAATCACCGCGTTCGATGGAGCCGTGATTTGGCGGTAAACAACATCTGCACGTTAGCAGTCGGCTCATTCTGCTGCGGCCCTTTCTCAGAGAGCTATTTCTACAGCATCTGCCAGCTCTTACCCTTTACTTCACCCTCTGACCCTCCACTGAGCTCCCAGAATGCCTTTCTCACTCGCATCTGGAGTGTTTCGAAAAGCGCATTAGGAAGTGTAGAGTTTATTGTTTAATTTCAGCTTGAGCGTCCCTGGAGAGAACTTCACATCATGATTAGAAAACAACTCTGAAAAATGTGCATGTGTAACAGGAACGTAGACGGCAGCGCGTGTGGTGTGTGGGGAATTTCTCAGGTCCTCCGATCTCATTTACTCATGTCACTCCTGACTACACTGTGTGCAACTCAGACAATTAGGCTGCTTGAATATTGAACCGTGAAGAAGACGTATGTTTGTGGTTGCTGTGTGCACACGTGCAGGCTCTGTGGCTTGAGCGTAGAAGTTTATATGCATCAGAGCTGAACACTGGAAATACATTGGGAATGTATTTATATACACAAAGGGAATGGTGCATTGCATGGGCTTGTAAAAGTGATGTTGTGTCATGCAAATTAAAATTGGTCTTGTTTCCTCTAAACAAACCAATATAGTTTGTGAATAAGCCACACATTTTTTGTTTGATATCTAAATGAGTGATTTTGAGCATGCTAATCGCTCTCTTCAGCTGTTAGGTGCGAGAGGCTCTGCTAATGCTGCATTTTCAATATAATCACAGCTGAAGGGCATTGTTAGGCACAGAGTACAGCGGATGATTTATTGCTTTTAGATAAGAAGTTACTGCACTAAAAAAAAAAATAATAATAATACAATATTTTTTAAATTGTTTTAATTTTTTATATTATTCGTTTTAGTAAATATTTTTGTTTTAAATGAAAAACCTTGTTTAATTTTAATATCTATCTATCTATCTATCTATCTATCTATCTATCTATCTATCTATCTATCTATAATTTTAATGTAAGGACTTTTATATTAATTTTTTGTAACAATTTTTTATTAATTTTTGTTTTAAATACACATTTAAACTGTATGTACATACTGTATGTATATATATATATATATATAGAGATAATTTTAAATATAATACATTTTAATACAATACAAATTATTTAATTGAAAAATAATTACATTTAATAAAATGTAAAATTGTATTACTTTATATTTTATTTTAAATGTACAAGGTATATTTTTAGTGTGTGTGTGTGTGTATAGAGAGAGACCAATTTAATTTGTATAAAAAACAAAAATATTTAATTTAATACAATTTTAAATGTAATTCATTTATTTTTTTATTGTGTGTATATATGTAAATATATGTATATATATATATACACACATATACACAAACATTTATACTTTTATTTTACCATTGTCTACAATATATGTCCA
This sequence comes from Oxygymnocypris stewartii, assembly GCA_003573665.1. NCBI lineage: Eukaryota > Metazoa > Chordata > Actinopteri > Cypriniformes > Cyprinidae > Oxygymnocypris > Oxygymnocypris stewartii. Next base: position 56,010 of record QVTF01023073.1, read on the forward strand.
TCAGAGTGTTTTCTTCACGTGTAAGTGCTCAAACACGCACACACGCACGCACGTACGCACGCACACACACACACACACACACACACACACACACACACACACACACACACACACACACAGAGTGATAGAAGCAGTCCTTCCTTCCTCTGTGAGTTATTCACAATGCTTCAGGAGAAATGTGAGTTACGTCAGCCAGGAGTTTTATGGTCAGACCTTTCTACGGGTCACAGTCCCTCTTATTTAGCAGGAGCGTGAACTCAAGCCGTATTTCACTGCAGTGTTTTTCAGAGAGAGCAGACGCTGACCAACACATAAATACATATACAAGACCCTGTATCTCTGTCACACACACACACACCTCTGTCTAAGATCAGTCGTCTGACCTCCAGAGAAAACGGACAAGCGATCGATTTCCTCCAGACACTCGGGCTGGTGTTACCTGTGATAAGATGATCTGCTCTCTGCCCAGAGCCGCTCTGTCATTAGGCATTGTCAAAGACAGACCATCATTTCATTGCTTTTTCATGTTTTCTTCTGCCTTTCATCCCT
>QVTF01023074.1:0-52746 GCA_003573665.1 Oxygymnocypris stewartii
GGGTCCAAATGGATTCTGCAATGCACACAGAATTTTACATCATTGTGTGGCTCTTTTCAAAATATTAAGAAAGTTATTCACTGTGGTAATTTTTTTGTGTCGATTCAGTGCCTACTTGTTCTGTATGTCACAGGTCAAAAACACAAGTCAAAGGACAGTTTGTCTGGGGGCTTGTCCAAATACCCTCACTTGCAGTCTTGACCACTAGATAGCACGTGCATGCAGGAAGTAAGTGTGCAAGACACTTACCCAAACCCTGTGCCCTTAAAGCACACCCAATCCACACTCCCTAAGAATATCCCATCATGCATCATGTTGTGGAAAACATAACCCTGAGACTTTTTGTCAAGATCTCACAAGATTTTGTGAAAACCTTTCCAGTGTAAGTTAAATTATAATAGCTACTACTTAGTTTGGTAGGATATATAAAAATATTAAGTGTTGCACATTTTATTGCAGCAAAGATTAGTATTTTTACATTTGCAACTGCTTTTTATCACTTAATTGCAAGCCACATTTACTAAATTTTGTAATCTGTTATAAGGACTACAGACAATTAAATGAACAGACATTTAGAAGTGTATCTTAAAATGCAAAGCAGTGGAAATCAAAATAAAGCTCTGTAAACATGAAACATGAAAATCCAAAGTAAACACAAACTTCTCTGGGACAAATACTATAGCTTATCTGGACAGACCTGCACACCTCAAATCAGAGGACGTTCATAAAATGCACGATAGCTACGCGTTATTTTTATACAGTTTTTGTTTTTATTTGTTGGCTGGTGTCCTGAGCATGGATGTGTCATCACAAAACCAAAATGTATTAATACACTGAGAGAGAACGACTCGCCTTATTTACAATAAAACAGGCTACTCGATCGTATGTTTCTAATGCTTCACATTGCCTCAACCTTCTTCACAACTCTCCTGAAGTGATAAAAGAGCTTGGTGCTCCTTCGGCTAATGGACGAGCATGTCCTGATTTTGCTGAGTTATATGTGTTCCTGGGTCAACATATATTGTTGACCTTGGAACAACATTTTAATCCAAAAATGTAATCTAGACTATTTCCCTACACCTAAACCTAACTTTAACCATGAGTAATCCCTAAAATCAGAGGAAATGATTGATGAATGACACCGATGTACAAGCAACAAACACTGATTATAAGCCTAAACTTCACAAAAATGATAAACTTGTTCTTCAAATCTGATTGGTTAATAACAATGTTGTTCCAGGGTCAACAAAGATGTATACCCAGGAACATGTTGCACTTGGTAAAATCAGATTCTACAATGGATGAGCTCAGTGCTTTGAGCCAGCAGGTGTCAGTGATGCTCTATGTGAGTTTGTGAGGGGAACTGGAAACTCAAAGCAGATGGTGGTTTGTTAGATGTGAGGTCAGAGAAGGATATCTGATCATAATAACCTGGGCTGCGTTTCCCCAAAGCATTGTAAGTTGATCATAGCTCCGTTGGTTTCAATGGGTCTATGATGTACTTCAGCTTGCAATGCTTTTAGGAAATGCCGCCTGTGGCCTGTTTCATAAAACAAGTTTACCAAATAATCCAGTCTTATTTCAGTTATTTTGAACCAAATCAACTGACAATACATCAGACTAACTTAAATAAACCTGGCTTATTTGGTAAACTTGTTTTATGTAACAGGGCCCTGGAGTGATGTTCAAAATGATAATAGTTACACGATTGTGTGTGTGTGTGTGTGTGTGAGAGAGAGAGTGTGGTGTGTGTGTTTGTGTGTGAGTGGTGTGTGTGTGTGTGTGTGTGTGTGTGGTGTGTGTGTGTGTGTGTTTGTATACTTTAGTCACAAGTGTGTTTGTATACTTTAGTGTGTTTGTATACTAGTGACTGACGTTACACGTTTGATTGCAAAAAAAAAATAATCTAATTTTGTGGAACATTTAAAAATATATATTGATCACCAGAGCATGAAACACACGGGACTTGCTGCTGTATGGATGAGGGTCAAAAGTTCAGAGTGGGCAGGATCAAATCACTCTCATGATGGCAGATGTTGGCATTTACAGTTAATAATCTACCCAGGGAATTGCGTTTCCCAACTCAAAACGCACATCTTGCAATTAATAGCGACCAATTAGCGAATGCAAAACTTGCGGGGTAAAATCAGACAATTGAATGCTGCGTTTCGCCTCGCGAACACGTCTTGTTTTGCATCTCAAAAACATGCAGCGTATGGATATCAAACAACACCGCACCTGCTGAAAGACTAGGCGTTCGAAGAAAAATGACAAATTGAGGCAGTGTTTTGAGCTGATTGCTGGGGAACCCTCGCTGATGTAGTTGACCTCACTAATGGGTGCCAACCAGTTGAATGGGGGTGGGGAACCACAGATTGCTCCAGTGCTTCTAATGCATGGCTTTTATTTATGCTTCTGTTGTTGTTTTTTTTGCACGAAAGCAAGTCTATAAAAATCAGCCTTTGGTCTCCTCACCGGCAGTTCACCACTAAAACATTTTTATAATCAGCCTTTATTGTTCATTCGCTCCTTGTGGGAGATGTGCCCATGTTCATTTTTTAAAAGGGCAAATCAACCATAATTCAGTTTATAAACTGCAGCAGGGCTGGCGCATGCATGGATGAATATTCACGAGGCTTCCTGAAGCTGCCACTGCACGGTGATTCATTAGGCATATGTAAATATCCCTCACTTTAATTGCCCCTAAACTGACTCAACATAATGTTGTCATTAGCAAATTATTACTTATTTGTCTTACTAATCGTACAGTATGGCACGAATGCAACATCTCTACATATATGATTGCAATTATAAAGCTCTTTCTCAGTGGCTGCCGGCACGATGTGTGCTGTCCTCACTGCTGAGATGGATGCTGGTAAAGTCTGGGTTGTGGGTGGTAATGAGTTAGTGAGGTGTTTGGAGTTGCATGCGCAACGATTACACAAACTGGCACTTTTGTGGGTTTAGGCCCATGGTGGGCTGCTGTCTCCAGCTCCAGACGTCAGCTTTGTTTTTCACGTGCCGTCATTGTGAAAAATCTGGATGATTATTATGATTGTCTCATTCAGAATATAATGGGTACTTTTTCAAAGAAACTGTGTCATAATCGGAAGTCCCTTGAGGTCGAGAAATAATTCAAGAAAAAAGAGAGAGAAAATGGTCTGATGACAAACATAATGGTCCGATCAACAGTCAAAGATGCAGACATATTTTAACTGTTGTCAAGAAAGTTTATAAGAGGACAGTTCAGCAGCAGGAGTAAAAACTGACATGGTGTTTTACTAAATTTAACTCCACTTTTATCATATTGTGGTTTAAATATTGAATTTTTTTTTTATTTTTGAATTTCAATTCATTGATTTATGGTCTTAAGTTAATACAAAAGTAAATGCAATATTAAGATACTTTTTTTGTGCTTGCAAGCAGTGAAGAAATTATTTAGATCATACATTAAAAATAAAATGTATACAATTTATAACTGACTACAATTACAAGTTCATACATTTTTTTTGTTGTATTCATTTATAGAAGTCACTGTACATGATAATTAGGTGAGTAAAACAGTATAATCAGGTATATTTGTAACATTTACATTGGAAAAGACTTTAATAAATGTTTCTTAAAAACTGTCAAACTGTAAAACACACCTCACCCACCCGTTCTCTCGGTCCTTCAGAGGTTCTCCGACTCCAACATGGGTTAAAAGTCACATTAATGGGGTAATAAAATCTATTTGTATTTGACAAAAATATTGACTAAAAATTCAGTTTTTAACCTTTCAGTTCAGTATACATGATTAAGAATATGTTGCATAAATTTGTTCTAAAGATAATAATAATAATGATAATCCTCTGCACTAATTATGTTATAATATAATTATTGTACATTTTGAAGTATAATTGAATCTTAAAATATAGTAAAAGCAAATTAAAAATTTTTAAATGAAAAATTATAAATAACTTTAAGGTATTATTATTATAATGCACACACACACACACACACACACACACACACACACACACACACACACACAGACACACACTTTGGTTTTTATGGTTTACGTGGACTCTCCATCGGCGTAATGGTTTTTATACTGTATTTCTACTTTCCCCCAAAAACTCACTCTGTATGATTTATAAGTGTTTTGAAAAGTGGGGACTCTGAAAATGTCCTCATAAAGCACCTTCTCCTTGTAATTCCTATGTCACACCCATGTCATCATACCAATTGATGTCCTCATTTGTCACAAGCACATGAATGAAATGCACAAAGAAGACGATGAACAATGTAAATAGTCTTTAATAATCCACAAAAGGGGTCGGACAGGCAGAATCACACATAGGGACATGGTAGACTGGACGACAAACAGAGAACTGAACACAAATTAAATAAGAGGGCTGATAACATCAATTAAATGACATACACCTGAATCAAATCAACATCAGACATCACCTGTTCAAATCAAATCACTTTTATTGTCACATCACCACAGCACAAGTGCCTTGGTGAGTGAAATTCTTATGAGCGTGCTCCAGACAGTGCAGAAAAACAACAGACAATTTACATATGGACAGACAGTGCAAAAAAACAACAAACAATTTACATATGGACAGACAGTGCAAAAAAACTGCACTGGAGCATTTACAGTGCTCCAGACAGTGCAAAAAAAACAACAACAGCAATTTACATATGGACAGACAGTGCAAAACAAAACAATTTACATATGGACAGACAGTGCAAAAAACAAACAATTTACATATGGACAGTACATATTTACAGACTGTACAGAAGACAATGTGCAAAATACACATACATATACTCAGTACACTTAGTGTACTATAAAGACATACTCAATTATCAACGACACATTATACACCGTATGGGCACATCTACATTATGTACAGTATCTATACATAATGTAGTCTATACATAGTAATAATGTGAGGTGCAACAGATTATAAATTAACAGCAGATTGGTTGAGCAGCAGATAGATGTGCAAAGGTGCAACAGATTATTCATATGCAGTGTCGTGGATGTGCATTGTATGGTGTCCAGTGATAGCAGATAGGTTGTGTTAGTGCAGTGTGTGCGTGTAGTCCAGTTGAACTGTGTTAAAGTGCAGTGCATGGCATGTTGTGTGAGTGGGAGTGTGATGTAGGTGAGTTATTTGTGACTGTTCATTAGCCCTGATAGCCTGAGGGAAAAAGTCTGTCCCTCATCGGCTAGTGCGGGATCGATGCTGCGGAAACGTCGCCCTGAGGGCAGCAGAGAGAGCCATCTGTGGGACGGGTGGCTGGAGTCTTTGATAAGCCTCCGGCTTTCCTTGTACACCGCCTGGTGTAGATATCCTGGAGGGAGGGAAGCTCACCTCCAACAATGTGGCTGGCATTTCGCAGCTACCCTTTTGCAAAGCCCTGCGGTTGCCAGCGGTGCTGTTTCCAAACCAGGCGGTGATACAGCCGGTCAGGATGCTCTCCACAGTGCAGGTGTAGAAGGATCTGAGGATTCTGGGGCTCGTTCCAAACTTCCTCAGCCTCTCAGGAGAAGAGACGGCTGATGTGCCGTCTTCAGCACTGCATCTGTGTGAGCAGACCATGTGAGATCCTCGGTGATGTGAACGCCGAGGAACTTAAAGCTGGTCACCCGCTCCACAGGTGTCTTGTCGATGGGTGATGGGTGTGGTGTTCTCTGCTCTGTCTCCTGTAATTCACCACCAGCTCCTTGGTCTTGTCGATGTTGAGTGAGAGGTGGTTCTCCTGCACCATTAGTCAGGGTACTCACCTCCTCTCTGTAGGCCGTCTCAATCGTTGTCGGTGATCAGGCCTATCACCGTTGTGTCATCAGCAAATTTGACGATGACATTGGAGCTGTGTGTAGCTGTACAGTCGTGTGTGTACAGGGAGTACAGGAAGGGGCTGAGGACGCAAGCCCTGCGGTGCACCAGTGTTGAGGATCAGGGGAGATGATGTGTTGTTGCCCATTCTGACCACCTGACTTCTGCCTGTCAGGAAGTCCAGGATCCAGCTGCACAGAGATCTTTCAGTCCTAGAGTCTGGAGCTTCGCAACCAGTGTGGCAGGCACTATAGTGTTAAATGCTGAACTATAATCCACGAACAGCATCCTCACATAGGTGTTCTTATTTTCCAGGTGGGAGAGAGCAGTTGTGCAGGGTGAAGGCATAGCATTGTCTGTGGAACGGTTACTGCGGTATGCAAATTGTAGTGGGTCCAGTGAAGCAGGAAGCACAGAGCAGATGTAGTCTCTGACAAGCTTCTCAAAACACTTGCTGAAGATGGGGGGTCAGAGCAACGGGCCTCCAGTCATTCAAGCATGTGATTTTATTTTTCTTTGGTATGGGCACAATGATGGATTTTTTGAAGCATGAGGGAACCACAGACAGAGAGAGGGACAGATTGAAAATATCTGTAAAAACCCCGGCTAGCTGGAAAGCGCATGCTTTGAGCACACGGCCTGGTATACCATCATGGGCCTACGGCTTTACGGATGTTCACCCGTCTTGAAGGATCGGTTACATCCGCGACAGAAAGCGTGAGTGGACTCACCTCTTCTGCGGCAGCCGCGGCAGCTCTCTCTGTGTGTTGCGGTGTTATCAGCCTCGAAACGAGCATAAAAGGTGTTGAGCTCGTCCGTAGAGAGGCGGCAATGTTCACAGTGGCTGGTTTATTCCCTTTAAAGCCTGTGATGTTGTTGATGCCCTGCCACATGCTTCTTGGGTTATTGTTGTTGAAGTGTTCTTCACTTTGTTTTTATAAGTTCGTTTGGCTGCTTTGATGGATCTCCTGAGATCGTAACTGGCTTGTTTCCGATCGTCAGTGTTTCCGGATTTAAAGGCAGATGTCCGCGCTGACAAGGCTGATCGAACATCGCTGTTAATCCACGGTTTTTGGTTGGGGTAGATACGGATTGTTTTGGTCGGAACTACATCGTCTATACACTTCCTGATGAAACACGTGACCGTTTCTGAATACGGCTCTATGTCGTCGTCAGACGCTGCCCGGAACATGTCCCAGTCCACGTGATCAAAACAGTCCTGTAGTATAGCGTCCGATTGGTCCGACCAACAATGGACTGTCCTGAGGGCGGGTGCTTCACGTTTCAGTTTCTGCCTATAAGCAGGCAGGAGCAGAACGGAAGAGTGATCCGATTTGCCGAAAGGTGGGCGGGGGAGGGACTTGTATGCGTCCCCGGAAGAGGGAGTAACAATGGTCGAGTGTACGATCTCCACGCGTGTTGATGGTGACGTGTTGAAAGTATTTTGGAGCTATTGTTCTGAAGTTGGCTTTATTAAAGTCCCCTGTGACAACAAAAGCTGCATCTGGGTGCGCGGTTTTCCTGCTCACTTATATTCCTGTACAGTTGCTTGAGTGCCTGGTCTGTGTTGGCTTGGGGGGGGGGATATAAAGAGCCGTGATTATGATGGCTGTAAATTCCCTCGGTAGCCAGAACGGTCGACACAGAAGCGTATGAAATTCCAGATCAGGGGAGCAGAAGGATTTAATAGAGTGTATGTTCCTTTCAATCACACCACAAGTTGTTTAATAAAGAAACAAACACCTCCACCTCTGCTTTTTCCCTGTGAGCTCCTTTGTTCTATCCGAGCGATGCACGGAGAAGCCCATGAGCTCGATGGCTGAGTCCTGGAACCATCGCAGACATCCAGGTTTCTGTGAGGCAAATAACACAGCAGTCCCTTGTTTCTCGTTGGTATGAGATGCGCGCCCCGCAGTTCACAGAGTTTGTTATCCAGTGACTGAACGTTGGCCAGTAAAATGGTTGGAAGAGGAGGTCGGAAAGCACGGCGTCTCAGTCTGACGAGAAACACCAGCTCTTTTCCTCGTTTTACGGCGTCGGCGGCGTTTCCTCGGTTTCGCAACCCACACAAAGGGCTCTGATGCGGTGTCTGTGAACAGCCCACCGGCATTCAAAAACTCAAAGTCCGGTTTGCGTTGCACGACGGAGGAACCAATGTTCAAAAGCGTGTCTCTATCGTAGACAGTTATACTAACAACATCTAACACGTAAAACAACAAAAAAAACAAATAAAACATACGAAAAACTGCAAAGTTTTCCCGGAGCACGCAACACGGCTGCCATCCTCGGCGCCATCTTGGAGACGTGACAAACAGTCCTTGAACAAACAGTCCTTGAATCTGACAGTTCGCCCCCCTCCCGGAAGGCACGACCTCGCGCCACAGGAACAACAAAAGCAGGGACGTAGGGGGACTTAGGAGTAGGATGTGGGATAGTGAAAGGGGATAGCAAAGGACTGGCAGGAAGGCAGACAGGAGGAGGTTCAAGAGGTGGCTGGATGGCCAGGAGGAGGACGATCAACATAGTCCAGGGTGGAGCTGACAGAGCTGAGGATCCAGGGAGAAGACAGGAAGAGCCAGGGCAGACCAGATGGAGGGAGGAGCCAGGGAGAAAACAGGAGGAGCTAGGGCGGACCAGACGGAGAGAGAAGCCAGGGAGATGACAGAAGGAGTCAGGGCGGACCAAACGGAGAGAGGGAGCCAGGGGGAAGACAGGAGGAGCCTGGGCGGACCAGACGGAGGGAGGAGCCAGGGAGAAGACAGGAGGATCCAGGGCGGACCAGACGGATAGAGGAGCCAGGGAGAAGACAGGAGGAGCCAGGGCGGACCAGACGGATAGAGGAGCCAGGGAGAAGACAGGAGGAGCCAGGGCGGACCAGACGGATAGAGGAGCCAGGGAGAAGACAGGAGGAGCCAGGGCGGACCAGACGGAGAAAGGAGCCAGGGAGAAGACAGGAAGAGTCAGGGTGGACCAGACGGAGAGAGGAGCCAGGGAGAAGACAGGAGGAGCCAGGGCGGACCAGACGGAGAGAGGAGCCAGGGAGAAGACAGGAGGAGCCAGGGCGGACCAGACGGATAGAGGAGCCAGGGAGAAGACAGGAGGAGCCAGGGCGGACCAGACGGAGAAAGGAGCCAGGGAGAAGACAGGAAGATCAGGGTGGACCAGACGGAGAGAGGAGCCAGGGAGAAGACAGGAGGAGCCAGGGGCGGACCAGACGGAGAGAGGAGCCAGGGAGAAGACAAGAGGAGCCAGGGCGGACCTGACGGAGCGAGGAGAGGCAGGGAGAAGACAGTAGGAGCCAGGGAGGGAGGAGCCAGGGAGAAGACAGGAGGAGCCAGGGTGGACCAGACGGAGGGAGGAGCCAGGGAGAAGACAGGAGGAGCCAGGGCGGACCAGACGGAGAGAGGAGTCAGGGAGAAGACAGGAGGAGCCAGGGCGGACCAGACAGAGAGAGGAGCCAGGGAGAAGACAGGAGGAGCCTGGGCGGACCAGACCGAGGGAGAAGACAGGAGGAGCCAGAGCGGACCAGATGGAGTGGAGGAGCCAGGGAGAAGACAGGAGGAACCAGGGCGGACCAGACGGAGGGAGGAGCCAGGGAAAAGACAGGAGGAGCCAGGGCGGACCAGACTGAGAGAGGAGCCAGGGAGAAGACAGGAGGAGCCAGGGCGGACCAGATGGAGAGAGGAGCCAGGGAGAAGACAGGAGGAGCCAGGGCGGACCAGACGGAGAGAGGAGCCAGGGAGAAGACAGGAGGAGCCAGGGCGTACCAGAAGAATAGAGGAGCCAGGGAGAAGACAGGAGGAGCCAGGGCAGACTAGACGGATAGAGGAGCCAGGGAGAAGACAGGAAGAGCCAGGGCGGACCAGATAGAGAGAGGATCCAGGGAGAAGACAGGAGGAGCCTGGGCGGACCCCAGGAGAGAGGATCCAGGGAGAAGACAGGAGGAGCCAGGGCGGACCCCAGGAGAGAGGATCCAGGGAGAAGACAGGAGGAGCCTGGGCGGACCAGATGGAGAGAGGAGCCAGGGAGAAGACAGGAGGAGCCAGGACGGACCAGACGGAGAGAAGAGCCAGGGAGAAGACAGGAGGAGCCAGGCCGGACCAGACAGAGAGAGGTGCCAGGGAGAAGACAGGATGGAGGGAGGAGCCAGGGAGGAGAAAGGCGGGAGATCAGGAGGAGCCATGGAGAAGACAGGATGGAGGGAGGAGCCATGGAGGAGAAAGGCGGGAGATCAGGAGGAGCCAGGAGGGGCCCATACACAGCTATGATGGCGGCCCACGGTGGAGCTGATGAAGGGAGGAGCCATGGTCAAGGAAGGGCTGATGACTCCATGGTGCCGACCGACGGTGGCGGAGCAGGAGGTGGTGGAGCCTGAGGTGGAGATGGAGAGCCGATGAGCCAGGACGACTGGAAGGATCTGTACTTTACAAAATTAATAACAAAATGCGGGGTAACATGAAGAAGATGATGAACAATGCAAATAGTCTTTAATAATCCATAAATGTGCGAACACAGGTCGGACAGGCAGAATCACACATAGGGACGTAGTAGACCGGATAACAAACATATAACTTAACACAACTTTAATAGGAGGGCTGATGATGGTAATTAAATGACACACACAAATGACAATAATCAGACATAGATAGAAAACTAGATCAACTAAGCACAAGAGGGAAGAAGACACAAACAAAGTCCTTGGGTCTGACACACAAACACACACACACACACACGTTTAAATAACAAGCCTTTTTATTTGTGTTGTTACCTAAATGTGATTGTCAGAATAATCCTGACATGCAGTATTTGTGTTGGGAATGCTGCGTGGTTCTTTCAGAATAACTGAACCGGCAGAACTTAGATAAGATAATTAGACGCTCTCATCTGCCACAGACCCTCACAACAGCACTGTTTAGTAGTCGAAGCATGATCGCAGGTTCACATTAACAAGCCTTCTATTGACCCCACCAGACACCCCAACTCTTCATTGGTGCTGATTTGATTGATTCATGGGGAATTCATTTGGGTTGCACTTGTTGAGAAAGATTTGGCTTGAACCTCAGCATTCATGTTACTGTACACCTCCTCTTTTCTGTCCCATATGTGCAATTTGTTTAGTTTGAACAAATCTTACAATTAATCTGTTTTTAATTCTTGTGGCTGACGCTGTACAACAAACACAAAAAACAGAGCCTGGAAAACAGACTGAACTTTCACAAATGCTTGTGTTTCACAACACTCAATTACTTTTGTTTGCATATGCACAGAAATGAATGAACGATATATTTTCTTAATATGATATTTAATGCAAGGAAACTGTTTGGAAGACAGGTATATTTATGTGGTGCATTCATAATCAAAACATGCTCAAATTGACCATAATTGTAAATCGTGATTTAAAAACGTAGCAAAAAAAAACTACTATGTGATCCTCTTTAGAAAAACTGTAACGTTTAGTTAAGGGACCATTTCTCACTATTAACTAGTTGCTTATTAGCATGCATAATACTATCACATTGGCTGTTTATCAGTACTTATAAAGCACACACTTTGCATTTTCATATTTTACATCCCTTAATCCTAAACTTAACAACTACCATACTAACTATTAATAATCAGTAAATAGGAGTTAATGGAGGCAAAAGTTGTAGTTAATAGTGAGAATTGGACCTTAAAATAAAGTGTGAGCAGAAAAAAGCACGTGCCTGAAAAATAAAACTTTTGACACATTTTGAAATGCAAACCGAATCGAGCTTGCACAGCTACAGTAGAAGCATTTACGTTCACATATATTTTCTGTCGTACTCGCTCTGTCCTGTACATGCAATTTATTTATCTTTTTACAACCTCACAGTTAAGCTGTTTAGAGTTCTTTATGGGGCCAGTTGTGCTCGGTACAACAAGCATGACAAAACGGGACCTAAAAAAACAGAAAAGCCTGAACTGTGCGAGACAGGCTGGAAACCTAATAAAGTAATGTGATGGATGGCCCTTTCTCCCCGAAGGTTTCCACACCATGTAAATTGGCCCAGACAATGCATTATGGATAAGGCGTTTGAGATTATAGCTTGTTAATGTGTTTTCCCCTCCTCTGTTCTCTTGGCCCCCTCTGCTCGTGTGCAGGCAGGGACATGGCCACCTCATTGTCGGGGCATGCGGGTCTTTAGGTGCAGATGGGGAGGTACGGGGGGGTCCTATGCTGCAATCTGCCAGCCACTACAGCAGTGTGTGTGTGTGTGTGTGTGTGTGTGTGTGTGTGTGTGTGCCGAGCTGACAAGCAGTCAGCAGGGGACGGGACTGTGGCCATATGCCTCTGCATCAGCCCTCCCTCCGGAAGAGCCAGTGCTGTCCATGTAGCCTCGTGTCCTCAGAGACTGCAGGCCATCTGTTTGGGGCCGAGGCTTTCTTACAGCCCACGATGGGTGTGAAGTGGGACTAAGGATGTTCAGGCCTCTGTAAAGAATGGATGGTGTCTTAAAAATGGCGGTGGGTCATGTGCATCTTTGTCTGAATGACGGTCCTGGTGAAGACCTGTGTCTTCATCAGTGCTGCGTTCACTAATGGGATCTTAATGAAGGAGTTTGGAGAATGTGGAGAGTGAAAAATGACCTGTTGTGATGTACAGTGTTCTCATACTTTTTGACCAGTGACTTTCCGTGACTTTTCATTGTCTGTTTACAGGATAATTTTCAATAATGAGTCATTTTCACCAAATCACTGAACGGAATCACATAAGACTTGTGAGCAAGATTAACATTGCATGAGAAATATAGCCAATGGAATATTTACATATTTGTGATAGGATATACTGTATATTTAAAATGTAAAAAGTCTTTCTAACTTTAGAAAGTCTTTCTAACCTCCCCCCCCCCCCCCCCAAAAAAAAAATGTAAGACTTGGTAACACTTTAGAATAGGAAAGACTTATTCACTACGACATTTACCTCAACAAATTCCTAATTATTATTAATACTTAGTAAGGTAGTTGTTAAGTTTAGGTATTGCGTATGATTGGGTATTAATTACTACTAATAAATGGCTAATATTCTAGTAATATGCACGCTAATAGGCAACTAGTTAAGAGACCCTAAAATAAAGTGTTACAAAAGATTTGTTGTTAATTAGAAAAAAAACTGTTTTGTATCAAAGTGCTTTGCTAAATCTGGTAATGGTAATAATAAATAATAATAATAATAACATATTCAAATGTTTTCAGCAGGTAAATCAAGTTAAACAAACAAACAAACAAAACAAGTTTGACATAATTAATTATTTGATCAGAAATGCAGTAAAACAGCCGGTAATATTGTAAAAAAGAATTACGGTTTAAAATAACTGTTTACTACTGTAATATATTTGAAACTTAAATATTTGACATGTTGATAATTGAACATTTATTTAAAATGTTTACTGAAGAAAGAAGTAGGTTTAAAGGCCTTTCTGTTTTCAACGAAGACCAGTGTTGGTAGTCATGCCGTTTTGCTTTGTACCAGCGTGCTTTGTTGAATAATATTAATAATAATAATAATAATAAATGAATACTTATTTCAACAGGTAAGTCAAGTCTAAATTACTTTCATCTCGCAACCGTCTCTGTTTTAGCTGTTTTAACCTTTTACAAAAAAACAAATTTATTTGCAATAATTAAGATTTTAATGTTGAGAAAAATTCTCAAAAATACAGTTAAAGCAATAATATTGTGAAATTAGACTATAGTGTAAAATAGCTATTTTCCATTTGAATATATGTTAAAATGTAATTCATTTATGTGATCAAATCTGAATTTTTAGCATTATTACTTCAGTCTTCAATGTCACATGATCTTCAGAAATCATTATAATATATCACTCTAGAGGTGTATCTACTAGCAATTAAAAGTGTTGTTTAGGTTTCTTGAAGTTTCTAAATCATCCATTGTCATAAGCTGTTATTAAAATGATGACTATTAGACGGTTCCAGGCTCGCCTGACACTTCCAGCTAATGTTCAGACGGTGTTGATTTGATGAAATTGGTGCGCCATATGCTGGCAAAGCCAGACACCTTCATTTGCCCAAACAACCTTCCTGCAGGTCTTAACGGCGGCATCACTTTGGCTTGTTTATTTAATGCGTCTGTTAATGTAATTTATAGCATTTTCCCGCCAGCGCATGCTAAGGAGGAAGGCATAAGATATGCTAATGTCTTTGTCAGCCCAACTTTGCTGCAGTAAAACAAAACATTTGCATTTGATAGAGCATGTAATAAAGAATGCATTAGCATTTTAAATGCGAACAAATAAAAATATGGAGAAAAAAAGCTATTCGGACTGTTGGAGAATTAAATACATCGCTACATGGCATAATCATATTGTGTACATTAAAGAGCTGAGAAAGTTTGGACGTCGTGAGCCATCAGTGATTAGAAGTTATTCGTAGACGATTGCATAAGTGTGCATATTATATGATAATATAGGTGTCATTTTAAAAGACAGACAAACACTTTTTGCCAAGGCCAGGATTTTTCATGTGCATTATCATGTAACGAGATTTAGACGTTTTTTTCTGGATGATTGTTGTACTGTAATTTACAATGAAATATTTGAGTGAATGCTAAAATAAGAAATTACATCTCAGCTGCAGCTTGGTATAAAATTGACAAATAATTACAAATGGTCAAAATATTTGATGATTACATTTACATGCATCCTCTTGAAGACAATATGGAAAAAAATAAATTACATATACGCAATGATTTTGCTGGTAATTTAAAATTAAGCAACAGTGCTTTTTTTCGATTTTATTTGGCCTCAAAGTCTCCTATTTTATACCAGCATTAGACTCGCAATAGTTTCAGTCCTTTCATTTATCTCTGATGTTTTAAAACATGTTTCTGATTTGCACTTCAGTGTCAAAAACTACATTAGAGATTCTACGTTTAATTCATTTCCATGAATCGGTTCAAACCGGCAGAGTCAATACATTGAGTTTACACCATCACTCAAATACGTGGATCATATTTATACACTGTTGTTCAAAACTTTTGTGAAATATAATGAATATTTGTATTCTACAAGGACACATTCAATTGATCAAATGTGACAGTAAGGACGTGTTACAAATGAATCTTAAAAAAGTATGCTTTCTGCAAAATATGAACCAGCACAACTGGATGAACAATTTTCAACATTGATAATAATCAGAAATGTTTATTGAGCAGCAAATCAGCAAGCTTTGTGCAGAATCACGTGACACTGAATATTATAAAATAGTTATTCAATAATTGTTCATTTAGTGTACACATGCCTTTTTACCTTCACTAATTATGATAAAAAAACACTTTTAGACCACTTTAGAGCAAACATATTATTATTTTTAAGATGTGATGTGGCCCAGTGCTAACAGCAGGATAACTGAGAAACATCTATTAACTGTATGACTGAGTTTTGACAGCTTGTCTGAGAGGCGTCCTGCAGCCATGAGAAGAACGGCTGCTATTCGATACAGATGGCCGTATTAAAATGCCATTCGCTTCTCCTGCTGTTGCTGGACAAACTTTTGCTGAAGTCACTAACATAGTCCGTATTTGTAATCCTAGAGAAACAGAAAACAAGATCTGACGGAGACTAAATTCTCTATTTTATGCTTACTTGGCAAGATGTGCTCTGTTTATCCTTGTTGATTCTGATTCTGATTCCTTGTTGTATTGTTTGGTTTAATTACAGCTATTTTGGATCTGGCTGACAAGCTCAGCATTTGTAGATGTTGTTTTCATTGCATAATGAATGTGTGGGTGGTGTGTGGGTGATGTGTGGGTGTGTGTGTGTGTGTGTGTGCATATGTGTGTGTGTGTCTGTGTGTGTGTGTGTGTGTGTGTGTGCATGCGTGCGTGTGAGTGTGTGTGCATGCGTGCGTGTGAGTGTGTGTGCATGCATGCGTGTGTGTGTGTGTGTGTGCATGCGTGCGTGTGAGTGTGTGTGCATGCATGCGTGTGTGTGTGTGTGTGTGTGTGTGTGTGTGTGTGTGTGTGTGTGTGTGTGTGTGTGTGTGCATGCGTGCGTGTGTGTGCATGCGCGTGTGTGTGTGTGTGTGTGTGTGTGTGTGTGTGTGTGTGTTCGGTGGTTCCCCGCCTCGGCTGAGGCATGCTGTCCATGCCACCCTTGTCCCATTACTATGGAAATAAGGCTGGCGTGACAGGTGGCCTTACAACCAACACAATTAACTTCCTCCATTAGCTGATGGGCTGACAAACGCAGGGAAGCGCTGCATGCGCACAGACCCAGGCCTGGGAGGCAATGACACCCTGTTTGCAGCTGCATATGAGAGGGGTGGAGAGGATCGGGTCCCCCTCAATACCTCTAAATTACCCTACTTGCTGCTTTGCTGGGTCTCTCCTTAGAATAGCCCTCTTTTTCCAACTCTAAATTGCTTTACTGTGTCATTTATTGCACAAGGGTTTTGATGGCCCTTTCAGAAGCTCTACAACACAGGCGTTGGTCTCTGCTTCTTCAAGATTGCCTTTTCTTCAAAGAATTCAAATTGTTGGCGCTAATTATACCCTTTAATTACATGGATAATTGGTTGATTTTTGTTAAATCTTCATCAAATATTTTGAGTAATATAAAATATGTTAATAGGTTTAACATCAAATGCATTTCATATATGAAGGACTGCAGTCGATCACGGCAAATGCATTTAATTTCTTACAAAATAATTTGTCAGGTGATAAAAAATATTGCAACTGAAATCAGTCAATATCCCAAAAAGTTCAATATGAAATCTACTAGTTTAATCGTTCAGCCAGTAATTGAAATGTTGTCCTTATTTTTGCTCTTAAAAACATAATTTGTTTTCTTCCATGAAACAGAAAATGACGTTAGACAGAATTAATAAGCTTCTGTTTTCCATACCACAAATGTGGATGTGGATTTATACTGCAAAGCAACCAAAAAAAATAAAAAATAAAAAAATGGACAAATTGTCTTTTGGAGCCATACACTTATTCCCGGAATACCTTCTTCTCATTTGCAATTTATTGCTAAATGTGCACTTGTTTATTATTATATATATATAAAAAAAAAATTATGCTACTGATGTCAAAGACTATTGGCATTAGTCAAACCATATGTGACAGATATATATGTTCACACTTTATTTTAGGTCCAATTCTCGCTATTAATAAACCATTTACTTTGAGCTTTGCCTCAATTAATTAATTTGCTGCTTATTAATGGTTGCTAAGGTAGTTGTTAAGTTCAGGAATTGGTCATGCAGCATATGTGCTTTTAAAGTGCTAATAAACAGCCAATATGTTAATAACAGGCATGCTAATGAGCAACGAGGTAATCGTGAGAATTAATCCCTATACTGAAGTGTTACCATATATATATATATATATTAAGGGTGGCACTGTACACAGATGTCACGGTTCGGTATGTAAATTGGTCCGGGGGTCACGGACACGGTTCGATATGATTTTGGTGCAACAGGAAAACATTTTTTTTTTCATTTGACAAAAATCTTTTCATTTATTTTGAACAGAGAGTATTACAATTGTAATACTAAATATTATATTACATTATATAAATATATATATATATATAAAATCTGCAGTACATATATACATACATACAAGAAATAAAAACAGTTTTGTTTTCATTGTGAGTGTACACATGTAAAAGCAGACCTTTATACAGTGACGCATTATTAAGACAATAAGTGTTTAAAGGTGATTCTGCTGGTATAAGGAAACAGTTGAAGTGATCGCGTCTCTCTCACACACACACACACACACACACACACACACACACACACACACACACACACACACACACACACACACACACACACACACACACACACACACACACACACACACACACACACAAACACACACACACAAATACATACAAATAACATCAGTTCCAGCATTGCTAAAGTTGCTACTTTATCAAAATAAAATACAAACATCGATCAGCGTACCATTGGAACGCGACTAAAGTACAAAGCCTATAATTTACATAATAAATAACAGTTTAGCATTCAGATATGTTACATCGCAAATATGGAAATATTATGGAATATTTGGTTTTGTGCTGAATGAGAAAGGTAGGGTACACGAGCACAAAGCCCCATTTCGCAAACAGTTCAGTGCACAAGCCTTTAAAGTATACTCCCTTGTCAGTCTATGTGAGAGACACATTCAGAATCAGCACATGGTCACTGTCTGTGGGCTTTGTTTTCAAGTGCGCAACTCCTTGCAATCCACAATTACAGTAATAAATGACTACAGGCCTGTGGCTCTAATGTCTGTGGTCACAAAGTCATTTGAAAAACTGGTGCTGACCCACCTGAAGGACATCACTGGAAACCTACAGATGAAACCTTCAGATCACTGGTTTGCCTACAGATGAAAAAAAGGTATGTGAACGATGCAGTCAACATGGGTCTGCATTATGTTCTGCAACATCTAGACAGACCAGGGGCTTATGTGAGGATCCTGTTTGTGGACTTCAGCTCTGTCTTTAACACTATCATCCCGTACCTCCTCCTGTACAAACTAACTCAGCTCTTCGTGCCCACCTCTATCAGTGGATCAACAGTTTCCTGACAGACAGGCAGACAGCAGCAGCTAGTGAGGCAGGGAAAATACACATCCAGCACCCGTACGATCAGCACTGGAGCTCCTCACGGCTGTGTTCTCTCCCCACTGCTCTTCTCTCTCTCTACACGAATGACTGCACCATCAAGCTCCTGAAGTTTGCAGATGACACCACACTGATCGGCCTCATCCAGGATGGTGACGTAGGTTAAGGAGCTGGCTGTCTAATGCACTCTTAACAACCTGGAGCTTAACACGCCCAAAACAGTGGAGATGACCGTGGACTTCAGGAGGAACCCCTCCCCCCTGGCTCTCCCCCCACTCACCATCATGAACAGCTCTGTGACTGCAGTGGAGTCATTCAGATTCCTAGGCACAACCATCTCCCAGGACCTGAAGTAGGACAATCACATTGAGTTAATTGTGAAAAAGGCCCAGCAGAGGCTGTACTTCCTTCATCAGCAGAGAAAGTTCAACCTGCCACAGGAGCTGTTGATACAGTTCTACTCTGCCATCATTGAATCTGTCCTCTGCACGTCAATAACTGTCTGGTTCAGCTCAGCTACCAAATCTGACCTCAGAAGACTATGGAGGGTAGTCCGGACTGCTGAGCGAATCATTGGTACAACCCTTCCCTCTCTCCAGAAACTGTACTCATCTAGAGTGAACAGAAGGGCTGGCAAAATCACTCTGGACCCTCACATCCAGCACACTCCCTCTGTGAACGGTTACCGTCTGGTCGACGCTACAGAGCTCTGAGCACCAGAACGACCAGACACAGAAACAGTTTCCTCCCTCAGGCAATCCATCTCATGAACACTTGACAATAAACATGGAACACACATTATTTATACATTTATTTATTTAACACACATACTTAGTCTATACTTAAATTTCACATAATATACCTGTACATACAAAACTGTCCATTGTTATATACCTGTACATACAATTGTCAATTTGTATATTGTTATTCCTTATTTACATTTATGCAGTTAGCAGACGCTTTTATCCAAAGCGTCTTACAGTGCATTCAGGATATACATTTATTGTCAGTATGTGTGTTCCCTGGGAATTGAACCCACAACCTTTTGCGCTGCTAACGCAATGCTCTACCACTGAGCCACAGGAACACTTATTTGCTTATTTACTTGTTCTTTTGAATTCTTCTTTTTATTATTTAGCCACTGTCATTCTATTGCACAGCGGTAGCTTCCGTCGCAAAAACAATTTCCTCATGTGTGTAAACATACCTGGCAATAAAGCTCATTCTGATTCAGATTCTGCTGGCGGTTATCAAACAGCATTGCATTGCTGTGGGCGCCCCCTTCTGGATTGGGGGTGAATTGCCAGTATTTGTTTTAAGGCCTCATGCACCGAACCGAGATGTCTGTACCTCGACGGTTTGGTACGAATACATGTATCGTGCCACCTCTAATATATATATATATATATATATATATAATAACTTGACAGCTATTAAAGACAGGAACATTTTCAGTGTATAATGACCCACATTTCTTCATATAAAGCTATAATGTGGCTTCATTGACTAAGTCATAGTGACAATTTTTTTAATCATTTTGTGGTCCCCTTTATTAAAGCTATAGGGAGTATAAATCATCATCCAGTGCCACGAATTGGTGTTTTTGCTTAAAATCTCTAAAATATATCAAAACAAATAACAGTGATGCTGAGAAGAATTTGATCTTTTATCTTGTATTAGTATTCCAGCTGATTTTAATCTATTCCTGTTATGTATGTGTGGTTTGTAAGTATATAACTATATTGTCAGATTAGAGCAGTCAAGCAGAATGAATCCACTTTTGTTTGGCGGTTGTGGGTAATTAGATAAGTGTTAGTTTAACTTCACGCTGGCCTTCACCTCCCAACTGCACTACCTGAAAAGCTAATAGCCCTTGACTAGTGAGTACTAATGAGGTGTTCCCTGAGAGAGAGAGAGAGAAACACAGACAAAACCACCCCAAAATACACAAGACTGCAGGTGCAGACACACACGCTCCTCATATCTCTTGAGGATTCATTACATCTAGTGATTGCACTGTGAGTAATCAATCTACACATCTTTGTTCTCACAAAGATGGAAAGGCAAGAGAAAGCAATGGTCATTTTCTTTGACCAATCAACACCGGTACATATAATTAGAGCCGTACGATATAGTCAGCAAAATTACAATGTTTTTAGCTTTTTATTAGTATGCTATACAGATATTCATGTATTTATCCTGAAATATTCTGTATTTGTTTCTGCCATTGAAAACGTTTGCTCCAATACATAGCAAAAACATTTTTCAAAAGCAAGGGATTTTTTAAATGTTTCTCGTATTGAACACAATACAGAAAGATACTTGATCATTTTGATTTATAGGCACCAATAATACGTAAACATTAATAATAACCTGTATTTACTAAAATATTTTATTGTAATAAAAATGTGGA
Source organism: Oxygymnocypris stewartii (assembly GCA_003573665.1). NCBI lineage: Eukaryota > Metazoa > Chordata > Actinopteri > Cypriniformes > Cyprinidae > Oxygymnocypris > Oxygymnocypris stewartii. Next base: position 20,870 of record QVTF01023074.1, read on the forward strand.
AACTTCCATGAGCACTTTGAATGATGATCCACATTCCAATTATTTCACTTTGATGGAAGGTTACAACGATGAACAGAAATTAATCAAATTGAACTCTAACACTGTTTTTGAGATTCTATTAAAATCTAAATCTCTCTTAAGGCTGCAATAAAGCTACTTACAGGTTGCTGGACATTGAAGGATCATGAAAGAGAGAGATCTAATGACATATTTTCTAGGGAACTTAAGGGCCTAGTAAGAGGCACAATACAATCATCTAAATACAGGTGCATCTCAGAAAATTAGAATATGGTAAAAAAGTTTCTTGTAACTTATTTCTAAAAGTGAAACTTTCATATATTTTAGATTCATTACATGTAAAGTAAAACACTTCAAAAGTTTTTTTTTTAATTTTGATGATTTTGATGATTTTACAGCTAATGAAAGTCACAAATTAGTATCTAAAAATATTAAAAATATTTACATAAATGTTTCAATAAATGACCATCCATACAGTATAAATTCTGGGTATCTCTTGTTCTTAGAAACCACAATAATGGGGAACACTGCTGACTTGGCTGTGGTCCAGAAGACGATCATTGACACCCTCCACAAAGAGAGTAAGTCACAGAGGGTCATTACTGAAAGGGGGGGCTGTTCAAGGAGTGCTGTATCAAAGCATATTAAATGCAAAGTTGACTGGAAGGACGAAATCGGGTAGGAAAATGTGCACAAGCAAAAGTGATGAGCGCAAGCTTGAGAATAGTCAAGCAAAGCAGATTCAAACACTTGGGAGAGCTTCACAAGAAGTGAACTGAAGCTGGAGTCAGTGCATCAAGATTCAGACATCTTCAGGAAAAGAGCTACCAAGCCACTTCTGAAACAGAAACATTGTTAGAAGCAGGGCTGGACTGGGACAAAAAATCGACCCTGGCATTTTTTTGGTCCAGGCGGCCCACCACCACTTCAAACTATATATATATATTCAAGAAGAACATGTACCGGCCCGATAGTGCGTCGGCCCACCGGGAAAATGCCCGGTATGCCAGATTACCAGTCCAGCCCTGGTTAGAAGCATCTTACCTGGGCTAAGGAGAAAAAGAACTGGACTGTTGCTCAGTGGTCCAAAGTCCTCTTTTCAGATGAAAGTAAATTTTGCATTTCATTTGGAAACAAGGTCCTAGAGTCTGGAGGAAGAGTGGAGAGGCACATAATCCATGTTGCTTGAAGTCAATAGTTCCTCAGCAGAGCCACAGACTGATCGCTTCCATGCCACACCTCACTGATGCTGGAGCTTGTGCTAAAGCAGCCCAGACCAAGTATTGAGTGCATAAATGAACATACTTTAAAGATCTTGAACTTTTCTGTTTTGAAAATCCTTGTTTTGATTGATCTTAGGATATATTCTAATATTTTGAGATACTGATTTTTGACTTTCATTAGCTGTAAGCTCTAATCATCAAAATTAAAACAAACAACGTTTGAAGTGTTTTACTTTACATGTAATGAATCTAAAATATATGAAAGTTTTACTTTTTGAAATAAGTTACAAGAGTCACCATATTCAAATGTTCTGAGATGCATTTTTCTTAGTTTTATTTCATTTTTCCTTTGCGTAATTTTATTTAAGCAAAGTCATCATTAATATATCATGAATATATATATATATCGCCCAGCCCCCCACAAAACACAATACAAAATAAACATTTGTGACACTGGACCAGAAAAACAGTCATAAGGGTCTAATTTGTAAATCAATAATATTTCCATTGATGTATGGTTTGTTATGATCGGACAATATTTGAAAATCTGGAATCTGAGGGTGCAAAAAAAATCTAAATATTGAGAAAATCATCTTTAAAGTTGTCCAAATGAAGTTATTAGCAATGCATATTACTAATTAAAAATTAAGTTTTGATATATTTAAGGTAGAAAATGTACACATATCTTCATTTTAACATGATCTTTACTTAATGTCCTAATGATTTTGGCATAAAAGAAACATCTATAATTTTGATCCATATTGTCACAACGGGTTACACACAGGGGGAGCCAGGAACACAGGAAACGAGGAACTTCTCTCAGGATACTTTATTTGGAAACACGGAGACAACAGAGATCGCGGGAGACATGAACACACAGGTAATGACGTTCAGACTCGACAAAGACACTGGGAACACTGAGGACTTATAAAGGGAAGGAAACGAGATAATTACAGACACAGGGCTGGGGACTAATCAACTAAGGACACAGGGCTGGGAACTGATAATTAATGGCACGAGAGGAGGGGAAACACAAGACACAGAGAACACAGACCTGACACATATAAGTTATTTTTGCATAAGGTATTATTTAAATTATTTTGTGCTCTAGGATTAAAGCAAAACCTTCTTTTGCGTTCCTTCTTCGGTCTGATGACTGCTTACATCAAAGAGTCCCATTGGACTTTGAAAGTCTCATGCATGAGTGTAATAAAAAAGGCTTTTCATGGGGAAAGACATGAGAGGGTAAAAGGTGAAGCTTGGCCACCAACGCTCAGAGTTTACTCAAAGCTGACCTTAAGGCCTACTGCTTTAACAAGGAGGCGGCACCACAGTCTGAAAAGGTTTACATCACTATAAAATCAGACTTGGCACAAACATCAGTATTTCTAATCGTTCTCTTTGGAGACTGGAAATTAGTTATGAAGCATCTATGCAAAGTTCTGTTGGTCCGCTTGTACTGGGTGGGGCTGACCATATTGTAGCATAATGCTTTACATTATGCCAAAATGACCTGCATTAATGAAAGCCATCATAGATTGTGACAAGCATAATAACTTCTTTGAGAATAAATATATTTAATAGTGCACTGCATTGAAAAAGGAGATGACAGAAGACTGAAGCATAACAAACACAGTCATTTCGCAGCACAAAAGGATTTGGACACTAATCACTATTTCTTACTGCCATTACCAAAGACTGGGTTTGCCATTACCAGAGGTGGAAAGAGTACGGAAATAGTCTACTCAAGTAAAAGTACCATTACATTAATGACATTTTACTTAAGTACAAGTAAAAGTACCAGTCTAAAAATATACTCAAGTAAAAGTAAAAAGTAGCTAATTTATAATTTACTCTGAGTAAAAATTACTTAGTTACATTTTAACAGCTAGAGGGACGAAAAACTAGGATAGGCCAAGCGTGTCAAACTGTAGATATTACCCTAATTAAACACATCTGATTCAGCTAAACTAATCATTTAGGCTTATTTGAAAACTACATGGTGTGTGTATTGGAGCAGGGTTGGAAATAAACTCTTTAGGGCTGTGGCCCTCCAGGAACTGAATTTGACACACCTGGGATATGGGCCTATAAATCTCAAACTAGGTGTTTTTAATTAAATGAATCGGTTAATTAGAATAATAAGACATTTGGGCTGTTACCAGGCAAATTAAATCAGTATCAACAAAATGCATCTTTGCAATGCAGAGGAAACGCAGAAGCTTCATCTGAAGTGGCGTAGATGTATTACACACTGACATGAATGCATTTAGCCTCAGTTACAAATGCAGAAATAATGTTTTGATAAATAAGACATAAAATGTTGAATACTCATTTGAAATGATACATTATAATAAAAAAATGAAAAGATCCGTTACATGTGAAATTAAAACCGTCAGTAAGTGTCACCAAGTCACTATTAATAAGTGAGTAATTGTGATTGAACCGAATAATTTAAATGGCTGATTCATTCAGGAACAAAACACCATCATGCGCTCAGAGACGCAAAACTGTGTATGGTGGTTGTGTTTGGAATTATTTTTGTTGTGGTCGAAATAGAGCAAAAACAGGCAATTTGGTGTCTATAACGCAAGTTTCTTACTGGTTTATTGTGTACTGAACTGTTGTAAAAAAATATATATATATATATATTATATGTAGGCTAATCATGCTGATTTTTGGATAAATTTACTATTGATGAAATGATATAAATATATACATTTTCTGCCCCTATATCTTGAATTGTGTGATCATTCTAAACACATTTTAACAGACTGAATCACGCAGTGAAAGAAAGCACTCTAAATGCTCGCGCATGCACTAGTCTAATCTACTAGACTTCACGGCACACTGTTTAGAGTGTTTTGTTTGGTTTTTGGCAAAAAACTGATTATGTCAAATCGCACATCGTTAAAACAACTATTACTATATTATCGCAGACGATATTGCACACCCTGCACCACTGTAGCTTTCTCTAATTTGTGCAAAACCTTTTGCTAAACCGTCAAAGCTTCATTTTAACCACCAATGCAACAATGCAAGTATTTACCTTATCTCTACATGCTTGCAAAGGATTGATGTCGATATATTATAAGCTGTTAGTTCGGTCTCCCGAGGCAAACACAGCTTACACTGCATAAAAGAGCATAAATATGGCCAGGGGTTCACTTAATTTCCTTCAAGTTCAACTTCAGCAGAATACGACGGGGTCTGGTTTTCAGCTGGGTCTGCACCATTAACGCCTGTCTTGTCCGTCTGCATCTTTCTTGTGATTTTAGCGCCAGTTTCTTCTTCTGCCCATTATTTGCTGCAGTAGTTTCCAGGGAGCAATTTTTTTTACTCAGTAATAAATGTGTTTTAAAATGTAGTGAAGTACAATACTTCACACAAAATATACTTGAGTAAAATATACTTAAGTTTAAAGTTACTTTAAAAAGTAAAAGTGCACAAAAAAGCTACTCAATTACAGTAACGCGAGTAAATGTAATTCATTACTTACCACCTCTGGCCATTACTTTAAAGCCTTAAATCTATTCTTTGAATAATTTGTAGTTATTTAGAATTGTTTAAGGAAATTAAATGTTCTTATTACTTTTCCTTTTTTATTTTATTTATTTATTATTGTTTTCTGTATTCTTGTATTTGATGTAATTTTTATGTTATTGTCCTTGTATGTTCTTTGTTCTAAAATTGCGATTATAAATAAATCTTGTTTATTCTCAAGTCTCCAGATATTTTGGGAGGTTTCCCGTGTTCACTGTCAGGACTCTGGTTGAAGATCTGTTGTTGTGTGCTGTCTTTGTCACATCGCGGCACACCACACACTATAGGAGCACAACGGTTATATCTAGGATTTTTTTGTCCTCATGTTTGTGGTCTCTCACATTTTGAAGATCTTGCTAGATTTAAAAAATATTTTAGTGTGTACCCTGCTCTAGAGTTGCAGCTAAACTCTGCAAGGCAGGAGCAGGTTTGGACACCCCTGTTTTAGGGGAAGGTAAGGCACAGAGATGTCCCTTTGTGCGTGCTGCCTCAGTGGCAAGCAGTCGTACCCCTAAAAGTAAAATTGTTGTATCTTTTATTTTATTGTATTTTTTGAGAGTGTAAATTCCACAAGACTGCAGATGCTCTTCAGTTTCTACATTTGGGACAAGGCCCTACCTCTTTTGCCTAATTGAAAGAAGTAGTAGCCAGGAATCTCCAAGGTTTAGGAAACCGCCACAGTCTCATTTTGTCTCTCTGGGATGTTGTTGGGCATTGTTGATGGATGGGTGGGAGGGACGCTCTAACGGGGGAGACAATCCAGGGCAAGCCCTCATAAAGTTGTGACCCTCCCACTGGTTTTACTGGGTTACCAGGGGGCTGGAGAGGGCCGTCCCAGCTGAATGACAGTAATCCAGGATAGGTCATAAAGCAGCAGAGGTTTGTGGCGTTGGTGAGCCGGAGGAGAATGAGTACAATGAGCAATGAGACGAAGCCTGATGCGCCCTCTCAGGGTACAAGCCTGGGCTCTTTTCAGCTTTATTGTCTAGTGCGCGAGAGCCTGGTGCTGGTGGGCAGAAGGAGCAGCGACGCCTCATCAAGCTGGTGTGATTTCTCTCCTGAAGTGCCTGTGACAATGGCTAACCACAATAGTGCTTAGCAGAGACTTAAAGTGAGACAATGCGAGACCACCAAGCAGTTTACTGGGGTAAGGTGGCCCGGGACAGCCAAGAAGAGCCCACATGGCCTCATTTTAGATGAAAATCCTTTGGATGAGATCAATGTGTTTTCTCGTTCTCTGCCCTGCCTCAATCTGGCCGCCAGCACATCTGTATTTTCTCCGCCGTACCTCCCACCTTGCGGCCCAATGGCTAATGTGTAATTAATGAAACAACCGCCCTCATGTCGACTCGCACAATGGTGAGCGGGCGCTCCTCGGGACAAGTTTTGGTGAATGAAAAGGCCAGAGCCTCTCTCCTTACATGTAACCCTCCCTGGGCACAAAGCACCCTCCCCTGTATTCAGCTTAGCCGCAAAGCTTACATATTAATCTCTTCTCGGGGTTCCCCGTCTCGACGAAACCCTCATGCAGACCTTCATTTTCTGGTCATGTGCACCCATTAGAAGGGGGCGAACCAGACACAGAGTGACACACACAAAGCAGAATGGAGGCTGCCAGGCTGAAACTGAGCTTGAAAAGAGACAAACAATTGTCGGCTCTGAAAGGGACAGTTAAAGTGAGAATGCAGCGGCGGACTCGATGGCGGGCCAGCCTTGCAGTGTCAGCCGGCTCTGTGGCTGCTTGAGGGCTGGATGTATTCTGAAGTACTGGACTTGTTGGCCATATGGCACATTTTAGCCTCTCATGTGGAGTGCTGTTAAGGCCCTGATATACTCAAGTGAAATCAAAGAACAAACTGGTGTAACAGTTTTAAACTAAATTGTTTTGTAGTTTGTTTGGGTGGTTCCAGGACATGTTTGAGCTGGATGTTAAACACCTCCGAACTGCTATGGGTCTGTTATATAATAGGTGGGGATGCTCTGGGGCTCCACCTCCTCTGACGTGGAAAGATTTTCTATTTATTTCTGCATTCATTCCATTTCATGAGGGCACATATTGTTTAATAGTAAAAATAATATTGCCTTGTATGTTACCTACTGTATATGGTGATATTATTATTACTACATGCATGCATTCTCTTGATATATGAAGACATATGTTCATAACATATGTAAATGTATATATACAAAATGTACCTTTTCACAATATTCAATTTTTTTTTAGATGCACCTGTACACATGTCCATCATATTTATTTATTTAATTAATAGTTCATTTTATATGGTATTATATGTAGTGACCATACTATTTTAGTAATATTTATTTTATTCATATTTGCAAGTTTATGAAAACAACAAATATACAAAACTTCTGCATGCTTATGCTTGTTTTCTTAATGTTTAAGGTGACTACCTTTTATTTTTACATATATAATGTCAACATACATTATATTGCCAAAAGTATTCTAATGACCCGGTTTGACTACTTTAGTCATTTCCATGAGTACAATTCTTAATGTTGAAGCATATAATGATATTCTAGGGAATCGTCTGCTTCTAATTTTAATAGAAACAGTTTGGACAGGAGCCTTTTCTATTCTAGCATGACAAAGACAATGCCTCTGTGTATAAGGCAAGGTTAAAAAAGAGATGATTCAATCTTACAAAGCTCAGATGAGCTTTATTTGTCACATACACAATTATACAGAGTATAATGAGGAGTGAAATGTGTTCTCTGCATTTAACCCATCCAAGTGGAGCAGTGGGCAGCGACATTGCAGCGCCCGGGGAGTGTGTGTGTGTGTGTGTGTGTGTGTGTGTGTGTGTGTGTATAGATGTAAAAATGCTAGAACTAGTTGCACTGACAATTGTTTATAGCTATAGTAAATCCATACATAAAAATAGAATATATTGGTTATTTCATGTATGGCATATTAACACAGTTCAAGCAATCGATATTTCTGCAGTTTCATTTGATTTCGAACTATCCTTTTAATTTGGAGATGTTCAAAGACTTTAATCCTACTCTGCAAAGACATTATGTTTGTGAACATAATGTCTTATGTTTGTTTCATCAAATCAAATGAAACTGCAGAAATATCGATTGCTTGAACTGTGTTAATATGCCATACATGAAGGATATCTGCTTAACTGCAGATTGTTCACAAACATAATGTCTTTGCAGAGTAGGATTAAAGTCTTTGAACATCTCCAAATTAAAAGGATAGTTCGAAATCAAATGAAACAGCAGAAATATCGATTGCTTGAACTGTCATTGGTCAGATAAGCTGATTTTCCCGCCGCTGGTTAAGCCAGTGTTGATGATGGGGCTGGTCGGGCTTCAGACAAACAGACCAATGTTTTGAGAGCGTTACAGTGTTGACACTTTCCGTGGGGAATAAACACACAAATGTCTTATGCATAGTTATCTCTACATATTATATTTCAACATTACACATCTTTAAGTAATGTTGGATTATCTGTTCTACAGCAAAAGACGTTAATTTAATAAAGTGTTTTAGACCAAACCATGTTTCAAAGAGTTATTTATTTGGCATTTATTGGATCCTTTACCAATGTGGCCAATCTTTCAAAGATTTTGAAAAAGTAAACTACTTGTTGCAGAAGTAGTTATTCACACTTCTCAATCTAAAGAGAAACATAAAGGTAGGTTTTTGCACCGAAATGTTAATTCCTCTGATTTTGCCTAATGAATGCAAATGTACTCTTTGAGGAAAATAACCCTGGAAATATTAATTAGAAACCTCACATTCATTGTGCTGCTTCTTACAAGCTCTTTAATTAGTGAGCTTTTATCGTTTGATCGCAAGGATAATTAGATTTCTCATATTTCAAGGTTTGTTTACTTGTAAGAAAACAGAGTATAAAACCAAGGGATTCAAAGATTCATTGATATCTCTCTTTCAGCAACCCTGTCATATCACAAAAAAAGAACAAGTATAGAAAAGAAAAAAAAGAAAAATATATTCATCTGAAAATGTTCTTTTTTAAACCTACATTTGATTAGTCTAAATTGGTTCTCGTGAGTTCTACTTCAACTGGCTTATAAAAGGCTGTTAAACGGATAGTTCACCCAAAAATGAACATCATGTCATCATTTACTTGTTGTTCCAAACCTGTGTGAGTTACTGAACAAAACAGAACGATGGCATATCATAGGGAGAATATGAAATGAACATATGGATTATTTGTGTTATATGTGAAACAGAAAGCTTCTTCAGATGGTAAAGTTTCTTTATGAAACCAATTAGACAAAAAAATAGTTATTCTACGAAGCACATTTATTTTTAAGAGTGTGTGTATATATATATATTTTTTTGTTTACATAATATATGCATGTGTACTGCGTATATTCATTATGTACTGTATATATATAAATACACTCGCATACAGTATATATTTTGAAAATATTTACATTTATATCCTTATATTTTATATTATATATAAATATATTTAATATATAAACATAACATATTTTTCTCAAATATATACATGCATGTGTTTGTATTTTTATATGGAGTACATAATAAATAAACGCAGTACACACATACAGCTTAATGCAGTACACGTAGCAAGGTTTTTTAAGAAAACAAGTAGATAGAATATAGAAGAAAGAAATCTAGTGTTTTAGTTTTTTTAAAGAAACAAGTATAGAATAGAAAAAACGAAAGCTATTGTTAGTTTTTCAAGAAAATCTAGCAGTTAGAGAAGAATTATACAATTGATGGAGGGTCAAGTGTGTGTGTTTATTTAATAAAAGAAGACAGATAGATTGAATAGAATTATATTGGAGAGTGATAGAGTTAGAGGGTCAAGTAAAGATGGAAGAGTTTTTAGCTGTTTCTTACAGATGGGTTGAGTTGGGCAGGTCACCAGATGGGAACAGTTAATGAAAAAGTCAGTGAAAGTGATTTTGTGCCTCTTCGGGATGAACAATAAAGCGATGTTCCCCTACAGAAGAGTATAAGTCTGAATTATTGAATTTAGGTAAAGAGGTGAAAAAAAAAATTAAAATGATTTAAACAAAAACTTTTATTTTGGATGTGATTAATCATCTGAGAGCACTATATGTCTTCAGAGACGCATTAATATCTGCAGTCATTTGTTTCGTAGGTTAAGCAGGCTGTTAACGCTGAGCATCCTCCTGTGGACGAGCAGTAAATGCTGTCTGACAGCGGTCGATGTAATCCGGGTCTCTAGCACGTCATCTATTGTCTGAGAGCACTGGGACGTCCCTTACTCAACCACGCAGCTCTGTCAGTGTGCCAGTTCTCCTGTTAGCTGTGAGATTAAACCTGACTTTATACAGTCCAACCGAATATGATTCAGACACCAGATATCATTGATATGTTTTACTAGTGGGTGCAGGACACTAGTACATTTATATAAGTGAGGATAGCTAAATAAAGGGAACTGTGACATATTACACTCAAACATGCTTCATACAGTGGACTAGCAGTAATATTGATCATAATTTGTGAGCAAACATTATTCAGACACGTTGAGCTGATCATGTTTTACTCCAGTGTTTTTTGTTTAATTGCTAATGCGATCTTTTTACACCACAGACTGAACAAGACGAAGCACTGCTTGGTAATTGGTTGAGCTAAATTGGCATTATCTAATTGTGTATTTCAATTTAACATCTGAATAAGTGTTGGTTTATTGTAATCCATTACATGCCTTCCTATCAAAATAATCTGACATTATTAAACTGAAATTTTCTGACACAGTTTAACTATAAACACTTGTCATATTTTATTACCTTTTTCTAAACTATAGCGAATAAACTGTTATGGATTTTCTAATCAATAAAGAATACAATAATTGTGAAGACTGAAAGACTTACGGATTGCTCAAATCTTATTGATTATCAATTATTGATTACTAAATGTATTGAAGATTTTAATGTGAGTAATGTGAGGAATGTTGGTAACACGTGTCATTTAACATTAGTTCATGTATTAATTAACATGAACCAGCAATGAACAATGCATTTATTACACTATTTATTAATCGTAATGAAAATAAAGTTGTTCATTGTTTATTCATGTTTGTTCACAGTGCATTAACTAATGTTAACAAACACAACTTGTTTTGATTTTAATCATGCATTAGTAAATGCTGAAACTAACATGAACTAAGATGAATAAATGCTGTAGAAGTATTGTTCATTCTTAGTTCATGTTTACTAATGAACCTTATTGTAAAGTGTTACAATAAGTGTCTGAGTGAATTTTGGCCTGACTGCGTCTCAACTTTAAAATGAGCTACTGCCAGTGCAAACATGTCCCAGAAACAGATCTGAGAAAACCTCGAGGATCTTTTGTTTGCAGATATACACGGGTGGAAACTTCATTATCGAATGCAGTGGAATTTGTACATTTGTAGTTTGTAATTATATAGTTTTTGGAGCCGATTTTGAAATGCTTCGATGCATACCTCATGTGATGCATGCTTGCCGTCGTTATTGTTTTTGCAGCCCGACCGCAGCGACGCGGAATGCGGCTCTGTGTGTTTTGGAGGACCAGGAGGAACAGCACGAGTACGTCTGTTATAAAGAGCCAGCACTCCAGCTCTGCCCGCGGAGACCGTCCAGCGCCCGGGTTCCGGGACCGGCAGCAGAGCGCGGGAGGGTTGGGCTGTGCTGTTTGGGTTTCCTTCTCGGAGCAGCAGTGAGTAAATGTGACCCCCCACCGCTCCACATCACCCCCCTCCGGACTCTTCCCTCTCCCCTCCGCTCACACACTGAGACGTTTTTCCACATTGGCCGGATTAGGAACACTTTCACTTAGATCTATGTGGTCGCCCCCCCCCCCCCCACACAAAGAAACACTTGGAGACAGGATTAGTAGGATTAAAAAGGATTCACATATGTCCAGTTCAAGCAATTGGTATTCAAAGCTTTACACTTTCAGATGCCACCAAGAGCGAGTAAAGCAGTGCCGAGCTTTTCTGTGCATTGCAGCACTTTATGAGAAACGAGTCCTTTCATGCGCTGAATTCATGTTTTCTCTTTGTGTGTGTGTTGCTGTGGAAAAGACTGCTTTTCTCTCCGCATGCATGAAAATGCGAACTTCTACCTATTTCAGAATACTGTGGGACAGTTTTCATCTCTTGCTGTCATATTTATTACATGTGCTGATGGTTACTCTGATTTTAATTTCACTTTGTACACAGACATCCATAATTACGAGCCTGCATATCATACAGTTTATTTGTTTATTTTATTAACAAACCCTTTTAGACTGTGACCATATATCATAAATCAACTCTCAGTATTGATTCCACTCCTTCAGATCTGTGACATAAGAGGTGTAATAGCATCTTCTGCCAATACAATTACAATTTATATATTGTAATGATAAACATATTTCATATTTAACCAATATATTAATTATATTTGATATATACATAACCGATGATGACAAATTAAATCAAAAGATCTTGGAATTAAACATTTCTTAAAGTGAACATAGACCAGGCGTATTTTCATATAATAATTGAAATTATATGTTTATAATAATCACTAATCCTTTTTTACGGCTGTAAATATACATAGCAATTTTATTAATGCATGAGCAATATCTAAACACAGAATCAGATTTTGTATATCATAATAAATGTACAGCATCTTGCCAGATAATTGACTAAAGGTATGTTTTAAATTATACATACATAATTCTGTTTTCATTCATGTCAGGTGATATATTAATTATTAACATTATAATGTTTAGAACAGTAACTATTTGTATTCATTCTTTATCTTGACTTTGTTTCTGTAAAATATTGAAATATAAATGAACACGCCAAAGTCATTTAGCTATTTTATACCAGAGAAAGATGCTAGGAGTTGCTAAAATGTTTATGAAATTAATAAAATATATATTACATTTGACAGCATTACATTTCACCCTAAGATAAATAATTAATCCACAGGGTTAATCTAATATTTTTATTATTATTATTTGCAAATAATAATAATGTTCAAAGATTGACATATTTTCATCAATAACAACATCTTTGCTTCATATTTTGACATCAGTTTTAGTAATGTTTAGTAATGTTAAAGCTGAATCTGTAATATCATCGTTCTTTATACAATAAGAGGCATGCAGTTATAATCAAGTCAATGCAAAGAAGCAATAACATGAGCTACTATATATACATTATCATGTTAATAATTACTATATCACCTGACATTAAAACAGAATTCTGTATTTAAAGCTTAGCTTTAGTCGTTGTTCTTTAAAGCAATTCAATGAAAGGTTGCAGTTTAATGGGGCTTATTCTGTATTTCTGACAGGCTTCTGTAATGTAATATATTATTACAATCTGTATCTGTAATAATGCGTGTTAATATTGATTTAAACGAAAGTGGTAATACTCCATTAGTGTTCTGTGATGCATACCGATAAACTTGATATAGCCTGCACACAGCGTATAGATATTATAACTGCATATATGTGACAAGAAATGATGCAAGGTGCATTGTGAGCGACCCAGCATCGTATTCGCAAACTTTCAGAGGCTCCTGGGCTGAAGTGTCTCCCCATGGTGTCGTTACAATGAATATGAATAGATGCTCCTTTGGTCAGTGGACAGTCAAAGCACACCGCTCTATAATGGGGACGTCATCCTAACAAGACCGTTATGAATAGAGGGGCTCCTTTTGTTTGGCCCTCTCGAGCAGCACTATAAATACAGAGCCCTGTGATGCGTCGCCACAGAGCAAGAGGTGCGAAATCAAACCTGGAGACACGGCCTCGGTCTACACACACACACAGAGAGAGAGGCTCCAGTGGGATAAATCAGGTGATCAAGCAGGAGTGACTTGAAATAAAGGCAAGGCAAGAGCAAGAGACAACCTCCTACCCAAGCGCAGACATAAAATGAATTCGGACTCCAGCTCCAGCAGAGCTTCCTCTCCAGACATGGATGAGATGTACCACCACCACCTCCATCCTCAAGACGGCCGCCTGAACTCGGTGTCCTCCACGCAGAGCGAGCTGCTCCAGAAGATGACGGGCGAGCACATGTCCAAAATGCCCTCCGGCAGCAAGTACAAGCTCAAGAAGCAGGTGTGCGAGCAGGATGTCCAGCAGCTGCGCTTGAAGATCAACGGCCGAGAGCGCAAACGCATGCACGACTTGAACCTGGCGATGGACGGGCTCCGCGAGGTCATGCCGTACGCGCACGGGCCGTCGGTGCGCAAGCTCTCCAAGATCGCCACGCTTCTGCTGGCCAGAAACTACATCCTTATGCTGAATAGTTCGCTGGACGAGATGAAGCGGCTGGTGGGCGAGATCTACGGCGGACACCACTCGGCGTTTCACTGCGGGACGGTGAGCCACGGCGGCGCGAGCGTGGCGGCGCACCAGGTGCATCCTCTCCTCGGGAGCGCGCTGACCTCCTCGGCCTCCGCGACGCTTTCCAGCACGTTACCGGGACTTACCTCCATCAGGGCGCCGCACTCTTTGATGAAGAGCGGCCCCGCGCCTCCGCTGCAGCTCGGGGGCTCGTTCCAGCATTGGGCGGGCTTGCCGTGCCCCTGCACGATTTGCCAGGTGCCACCACCTCCCCACCTGCCCATTACCTCCACGGGACTGACGAGGCTTTCCACGGGGAGCAAGGACGCGATGAAGTGAAGGGCGAACGGACTGGACTTTGCATGATTTGTTTGTCTGTCTGTTTGTTTGGTTTAGCCCTTACGAGTTCGCAACTTCGTCCTTGTAACAAGGATCTCTTCGATTGCCTTGTAAGGTAACTACTTTACCGTTATGGAGTACGTGCTGCATAACGCGCTGTAAATTCACTGTAAATGAGAGTAAATTGTTCTATATGAGGTGAAGTATATGTGTTTGAAGCTGCCCTGGAAACACGAGCACTCACTCCCCTTACCAAAATTTGCAATGGTTACCACATTGTCCGCCAAAAAAAGGTTTGTAACACTTTATTTTGATGGTCCCTTTTTGAGCATTCTGTTGACAACAAGTAACTTGCACCTTCATGTCACCTAACTCAGAGTATCAGTAGACTGTGTGATTATTAATAATAGCTAACTCTTTATTGTGATGGTGTCCCAACAGACATTCTGCTGACTACAGTCACTTATTCCTAACCTAATACTCTACTACGACTCTAATGAGAGTAAGTCAGGGACATGTTAATTACAGTCAACAGCATGTGTTAAAGGGGCCATCAAAATAAAGCCAAGCCGAGTTTATACTGTAAAACAGTCAGAGCCTACATTAATGTGGGATCTCTTCAGAGTCTGACTTTATGACGCGTATTCATTGTTGTGTACTTCTTCTGGGCGTTTTGGCGCAAACTGTGGCTATCGTGGTGAATTCGCGTAAGGGTCAGCAAGGCTACTTGTTGATCATGTGATGTGTGGGGGGGAATGAAAAGACGAATCCCACATGTTCCTTGTAACAAGGATTGTGAAATGCATTTCGGATGAAAACTGTACGACTGTGGATGTAGTTCGCACTAGAGTGGTATTATTATATCTCCTTCGGTTATTTGATTCATTCATTGTCAGCCTGAGTAATAGCGGAAGCTTCAGTCGTGTTATTTCTGTGTCGTGTCTTTATTTGAAATTCTTCGGCATGGCATCTTGTTCAAACAACCTAAGCATGAACTGTTTCATTATTATCTCGTTATTCCAGAGAGATTGCCGTGGTGTTTATTTTTGTACATTCTTGTTGACAAATAAGATATTTATTATTGCCCAGTGTTCCTGGATGAAATTTCAATAAAGCATTGCTGTAAAAAAATATATGTATATATATTTATCTCTGTGTTTTGTATATTTTGTAACATGTTGTGCATATTCAATTAATTGTCCCTTATGCAGTTATTACAGCTGTAATTGAAAACAAATCTCAGTCCGTTCTTACAAATCAAAATGATTACAGAAAATTATGACAATTGTCAGTTTTGTTTCATATAAATATATGCAATCAAATATTTAAGAAAATCTTCCAAAACATAATACGTGACAGTGACAGACAGAAACGGTTTCCATGGCCGGTCAAAATAAATACTTTTAGAGATGAATAAATTAATGTATAAAGAAGTGAGAAGGAAACAATAAAAAGAGAGAAACAATGTAATATCGTTTAATTTGTGCATGCTGTAAAACATTGCACTGTGAGCCGATCCAAGCGAATGAATGTCAAAGCAAGTCAAAAAACACTGTTTTAATGATGAAAATATTATCATTCTGGGATGTGGGAGTTGTGACACGGCTAAAACATAGCCTGATTCATTAGGATACTAATTAAACATCGATTAAACAAGACGAATAAAACATAAAATAGGCTAAACAACAATTTTACATCAATAAACATAATAAAAGCAACCGTTTTAAATAACATACAACTAATAATAATACTAATAATAAAAAACCGTTCTGTTTTTATGTTTTATTCTAATACATACTGCGACGATTTGGTTAATCTATTTCTCACATTTAATTTGAAAACTGCCTAAGGAGATATTATCATATTTATTATGATATCCCTACAATAATCGACTGTTTGCTTCAGTGTCAGCGGGAGGATGATCAAATAGCGCTGGACACGTGAACACAAAGGCAGTCCCTCGGGTCCTTTCACAGATGAAGCAGCTGAATGCGTGTTTGTAGAGATTACAGGTTAATTGTTCTTAGGGGAATGGGAGAAGAACACATCAGAGAGGGCTTGTGGATTACAGGACCCTACATGCAGAAGATGAGACATTCAGGACTCTATTCTTGGGGATGTAAATGAGGCGAAGGATTAAAAAGCCCTTTGAGGGGCCCAAGTCCCTTTTAGACAAGTAACAAGAAGAGCCTGGGCGAGAATGAGCTAGTTTTACACTTTGTTTTTAGGGACTACAAACAGTGAATGAACACCGGCCAGGACCCGAGGCAGATGGACGGAAAGCAGCGAGCTCACTTCGGGACGAACGCGTGAAAAACGCCGCGCGCGCAATAGACACAATTGCTACTGTGCAAAGCGTTATTTTATCCACGGATTTTCAGGATCAGACCATCAGTATTTGTCGTGTAAACTGGGTGACAAACAGGGTTCTGATAGCGAAACTTTATGATCACACTTTACAGTGTGCACGTTGCATTAAATCTGCATTTACAGAAGTGTACTAGCAGTGCAAGGCAGAAGTGTTAAGCTAAGTGTTAAAGGTAGCTGTAGGGGTTAGGCTTTGGTCTGTGTAAATGTTATCAATTTTCTCAGCAAGCTAATCACACTTTATAGATGCTAAAATATATACAAGAAAGAAAAAGGCCAATCACAATTTAATATACAAATTAAATCAAGAAAGAAGGCCAGTCGCGATTTGTCATGCTGAATGACATCACTGTCATTTCCATTTGGAAACGTGAATAAATCAACGGGAATTTAATAAAAAAACACTTAATAGTAGGCCTATATAAATAATATATATACATATAGTTATATGTGTGTGTGTGTGTGTGTGTGTGTGTGTTTTCCAAACGACTCCCTATTATTATTATTATTATTATTATTTAAAAGGTTAAATCGATTAGCGAAGGTCATTTAGTGCTTCAGCTGAAGCTGATCATCGGGACTCGTACTGTACAACTGTGTATTATAGTGTCTCTTAACCTTCTAATTGTTGAAACTTGCTACACCCCATAATAAGGCTGAAATTACCCACAGAATAAGTGTATTGTGGATCTGCCTTCAAATGAAGTGGTTCAAAAAGTAATTTCACATTTTCTAAAAATGTAAATGATGCTCCACGAAGCACAAAATACTTGCTGTTACAGTGTTAATTTCTTAGTTGCCAGGGTGTTACTCAATGGTTGCTATGGTGTTTTTAGGTGTTGAAATTAGCCCACCCTGAAATCTCTATGCTATTCTGGTCCCCAGATGTGGCTATAGGAGTTTTGATCGTCCATCACATCATTAATGCATAGCGCAAGCGTCATATGATAATATATACATGGCAAAGTTTAATACTTAGAGCTCTCTTCAAGCCTATATTATGGTCTGTCTATTCTTCTAGATTGTTTTGTGTTCCCAACAGCGCCTAAGCTGCAGGCCAGCGAAACGGAAAGCAGCATGCGGCACATTGTCGCTCGCTTCTGGACTCAGAATCTGTCATTTGTCAAAGTCTGTGTTTATGTGTTATGTCTTCCAAAAAAAGCATCTGTGCAGCCAACGAGAGCTCGGCGCGAAGCAATTCTCACACGCTCGCGCGAAAGTAAATGAACCGCCTCATGGTATTTTTCGCTCCATGCTTCTCCCTTTGTTTCCTTTAATTACAGTTTGGTGGTTAATAAACTTCTTTCCTGCTGGTGCTTCATTAACTATTCTGATTGTTAAGATAACATGTTTGTTTACACTTTCCTTCTTCAAAGTTGAGATAGTTTTCAAAGTGAACAACGGTTGACCTCCGCGGCATATTTAGACGTATATTGCATGACTTGACCTGTTGATAAATCATCTGATGCATTAGCTTTCTATCCTGGTGAAATTTAGTTTTACTTTACTTTACATCGCACGTGACTTGACATGAGCACCTAGGTCCACGTAAATGCACCAGATTTAGGTTAATTTTCGCTCGATGCAAAGTTTACGTAGAGCGCTGAAGCGAGCTAAGAAGGCTATAAAACTCGGAGGGGTCAAGCGGGGTTGGAAGAGACTCCCATGCTCCCGGGTAATTTCCCCGTGGCCGCTGTCGAAAAGACAGCTACGCTAAGTGGAGCCCTTTCTCTCCACACATGACAAATGGGTAGTCCTCGTCAGTGGACACACCTGTTACTGGAAACACTTGAGATTTTACACTTTCCAGAGTGGCCTTATTACCATCCGAGCGCTCAAAGGTCCTGAACAATGGACGCGGATGCTAACAATGCTCCCGGCCCAGGGCTAAAGAGAGTCCCGTGAAAGCCAGGCTTGTGCCGGGCAACACCGGGGGCTGCAATTGAAAATACATTTCAGTTGAATAAGGGCATGGGGCACATCGGAGGAACCCGCGAGCTTCGGCTAGAACAAAAGCAGTTGTGGGGATAAGTTATTGACTCTGTTGACAGGATGAATGCAGTTCATTATGCCTGTCAGTTACTCCAGTCTATGTCCTGGGCTGAATTAGGTGGCAGGTGCATGAGCCATTTTGCTCTGCCCCCGGGGAATGCCTAAGGCCTGTCATCAGCTGATTTCATAGACAAATGTTTATCCCATGCAGCCAAAACAGAAAGCATATTTCCATCATAAGAGCGTTTTGCAACAGCCATTAGTGTCACCGCTCATTTGCATGTTAATTGTGCAGTTAAAGCGGTAATGTCCACGTTTGCTATTGTTCATGCTATACACGGGTATGATTCAAATGCCTTACTTTATTCGTTTCGAGAAACTTTTGCTCTTTTTCTATAATCACTGTGTTTACAATGTTGTTGTTCCTCCATGTGCGGACCAGAAACTTCAAGCACAATGTGCTCATTTATATTGATTAGCATTCATCCTGGAAGGACAAGCAAATTACATGCTAAACAGACTAAACGGGAATGCACAAACCCTGGAGCTGGATTACAGAGAAGCAGATCCTTTTTGTGTTAGTCAATCTACAACATCCAAGTCAGCATTTGGCATCCTTTTTACTCTAAATACGACAACATAAAAGAGCGAGGCTCTCAGTTCTGTGCTCCGTAATGTTCTCCTACTGTGTCTGACAGATGGCGTTCACTAGTTGGCCATAAATGGCTGTCACTGAGTGTTTGTCTGTCTGCCAGTAGCCTATGGATAAGGGACTCCCTGGGAGAATGTTACAGCCCTGATATTGCCCAAAACGAAATGTCCTTGATTGTCAACCGCCAACGAGCGCGGTCCTCGTGCCACCTGGCCTTCTGGTCAGAGAGAGGGAGGTTTTTGGGAGCAGGTGTGATTAAAGGATGTGTGTTTATTTAAATTGTGGTGCGACACATGCTTGAAAGCTGCCGCGGCTCATGTAGCACGAGGTGAACATGCTCTGTAAGATGTCGGGATCATGGGGTCAGTCGGTTCAAGCAATGTAGGAGCGGTTTAATGAAGCAGTCTGAGTGAATCCAAGTGAGTGTTTACTGTTAAAGTGCTTTAACCTGTCCCAGTTTAATATGCAGGTACAACATGTAAGTATAGGTACTTTAAAAACGGATGAAACTTTGAGAAACTGTCGCGGGAGTAACTGTACTGTACATCCAATCGGTGGCAGATCAGGGCATGCTGCGGTTCCATTCGGTGCTGTTAGTTGTGTAAACATTACACGCACAATCTTCTCTGCAACTAGACTAGACAATCCATGCATTTATCGATTAGGGATTGAAAAACTTCCAGAGAGGGCTATTTTTGAATAAAATGCATGCATTTGATTTGTTAATCAGAAGACATAGAAGATTGAACTGTCTCAATAAATAACATCTTATCTGAATTCTCTGCATATTGAATGACTTAAGATCAGAATAAAGAGCAGCATAAAATACTGACTTTTAATATTTTAATATAATAAAAAAATTAACAGGAATTACTAGGGGCTTTATTCCTCCTCTGCATTTTAGTTAAGGGTCATTACCAACACCAACTGGTAAGAAGTGTGATTCATGTCTTACTCTGCAGCTTTTAATATCGTAACAAAAATGAAAACTATTCATCTTTTGAATTCCTTTTCCACTATTGTCATTATAACATTTTGGCCATCATCCCATGCTGTTTCTCATTTCCCTACTCTGTGTAGTGTACTATTAAGAGCTGTATATCTGAAACCAGTTCTTCTCTTTTATTTATTTGTGTTTCTTTACCCAACCCTATATTTCTTTAAATGTAATACAACCATAAACCCATTCTATCCTCGCCATTGATTTTTTCATCTGTATTTAACATTAATGTCTGTGTCTTTGTCTGTCTTTCTTTGCTCACACTCACATGAGCTGGCACCCATACACATCTTACACTTAACGCCTCATCTTATATTTCAATCAATATGTCTTGCTTTCACGTGTTTCCAGGGTTAACCCTATATTTTAGCCTAACCCCGCCCTCACTGTAGGGGACAGTGTTCGACAAAATGATGTAGGCACACAATGAGAGTGTTGGCATAAATGCAATGACAGTGAAAGGTGCACGGTGACCCGGTGGACTGCTTATATTCAGCTGTGAGATATGATTGACTTTATAAATTGACTACAAAATGACATACGTGTACATACCACATGCCAGGACACATTTAGAGACCTTAAAACGATGCATTGAGCACAGGTCTCTACCAGCGGTGGAATAATAAGATGATTCTCGGTTAGGCGAGCGTATGGATCGCATTATCTCAAACAAATCTGATTGAGCAACATTGATACAGTTACTACTTAATCACACGCACAAAGGGGAGTGGTGCACGCTAATTAGGGCACATCATGCAGCCTTTTGGTAAATGGCTGGCTGTCAGCTCTGGTCGGCTGCTGAGAGAGAAGCTAGTTAGCACGCGGATGGCTGAGACGCTGACAGTTTGGCTAAATGGCACGCATGCAGATGGTGCAATGCAAGCTTTAGCTCCAAGCTTCAGCTCTTTATAGTGCGCTCAGTTGCATAGTATGCAGAGGATAACATGATCTGGACTGGAACCTGGAAACTTGATGATCCAGATGCTGCTGCTGGTGAAATATTGCCACTTAACTCTAGGTTATACAAGAAGGACTGTACCACGATTCATTTCTGTACCGCACATATTATAAAGTTTTCTAAACCAGGCATTTGAACTGCTTACACACATTTTCAAAACTTTGCACACAAATCCAAGCATTGCACACACAAAATGCAAAATGAAGCACTGCATTCAAAATATCACCAAGACATCTCAAAAGCAAACATTTGCAAATACCTTTACCATACTATTAGCTCCTCTTAATTTTTTGTGTCACATAGAGAGTCGTGTGTTTTGCAGAAAGTGTTTGGCTAGTGTGTGGTTTGGCAGATTTGGTGTGTGAGTGTCAGCTTTCAGTAATTATGTGACAAGTAAATATTTGTGTAAGCGGCTGAAAAAACGGTAAAAAATTTTATGCCAAGGACCCCCAAATATGATGTATGTTCTGTTATATAAATGTGTTTATCTAAAAAAAATAAAATAAAAAATTGCTAATAATCATAAATGTTTCTTGAGCAGCAAATCAGCTTATTATTATGATTTCTGAAGATCATGTGACACTGAAGACTGCAGTAATGATGCTGAAAATACAGCTGCGCATCACAGAAATACATGACATTATTAAAGTATATTACAATAAAACAGTTATAGTGATGATGTTTCACAATATTACAATTTATACAGTTTTTTTTAATCAAATAAATGCAGCTTTAGGGACCATTCTTGTAAAGTAACTTAAAAAAATCCTAATTATTCAAAAACTTTGGCTGCTAGTATATCACTTGTAATATAAAATATTACAGAATATTTTTGCATCAAATATTTCACTATTCATGGCACATGCCGTGTGGTTGTTCGCTGGACGTTCTCTCTGTCTCTTCTGTCTGCAGAGCGGCTCTTTATTCAGGACTGTCTGAGTAATGTGAGGCTGGCCATGTGCCAGAAGACATTGGTCACAGGAGGTGAATTTAAATACCGTTAAAATGTAAACGACAGATGGTTTTCTAGTTAAAACAAATGCACAATGAGTTGAGAGATACCTAAATGCATTTTACTTCTAATCATTGTTTATACATGATAAACAGTAGGCTATTACAATATTAATCATTCAATGAAACACACAAAGGAAAATAATATTATTTAGTATTTAGCTATTATCTGCAAATTACTGTTTTTACATTTTTAATTAAATATAAACGGCTAGGGACATTATAAGGGCATTATTAACCACTAATCAAATCACTTTATCAGATCTAGGCAACGGATCACTGTTAACCAGTGCAAGAAAAAAAAGACTCCAACAAAGCAAAATACTCCAAATTACAAGCACACTGATGTGAACACATTATGAAGTTTACATTACAACATTAAGTTGAATGACATGGAGCTACAATGTGAAGCATTGTGTGTGTGTGTGTGTGTGTGTGTGTGTGTGTGTGTGTGTGTGTCTGCACGCTCAGGCTAGCAGAGCTAATTATAGTGTGTGTGTGTGTGTGTGTGTGTGTGTGTGTGTGTGTGTGTGTGTGTGTGTGTGTGTGTGTGCATTACACTGGTGTGAAAACAGAAGTGACAGGAGCACTGGTCCGTCTGCAGCGGAGGATGTGAGCCCCCCACGGCTGGCTAGGCCAGAATCATCATATGGACAAATCACAACTGATCTGGGGCTGTAATGGATGCCAGATGTTAACGCTTTGTACCCAATGACTCTCCTGAGAGCTCACCTAATCGGAAGAGAGCCATCGCTGTGTGTGTGTGTGTGTGTGTGCGTGTGTCTGTGAGTGTGTGTCTGTGTGTGTGTGTGTGTGTGTGTGTGTGTGTGTGTGTGTGTGTGTGTGTGTGTGTGTGTGAGCAGGACCGGCGCTAGCTATAGGCAGAACAGGCGATTGCCTTGGACCTCGGACTTAGAGGAGAGCCTCCATAACCGCAACACATCCCCTATATGCCAGCCTCATTGTTCATTGGATACAGCTGAATTGTTACTCATCTGCAATTAAACCAATTAATGTAGCATTTTAAACCATGTTTTTTTTTTTTGCTTAGCGACCCTTTCTTTCTGTTCCACTTGATTTGTGTGTATATATATTTCATATTTCACAATGCAATACATAATATCATTATTGATATTAATAATATGGAAATATCTGTAGTTAATATTGATTAAATTGGAGGGGTAAATCCTGCCCATACCCAGCTAGAGGGGAAAATGATAAAAGCACTCACTGAAGTGGTATTCTGCGATTAAATTATATAAAACATCAAAAAAACAATAACATTTTCATCATAAAACAAAACAAAGAGATTACCTTAGATAAAGTTTGATTAATATGTACATATACAAGTCAAAAGTTGGGACCCATTACTATTTCTAATGTTTTTGAAATAAATGTCTTATGCTCATCAAGCCTGCATTTGTTTGATCAGAAAAAAAACTAATATTCAGCAAGGATTGTTCTTAAAGATGTATTTTTATCATCTTTTTAATAATCAAAAAAGTATCACAGGTTATAAAATAAACATTAAGCACCGTTTCTAACATTGATAATAAATCAGCATATGAATGATTTATGAAAGATCATGTGACACTGAAGAGTAATGGCTGAAGAAAATTCATTTTTTATCATCACAGAAATAGGCCTATATTTTAAGGTATAGTAAAATAGAAAACCACTATGTTGTAATAATATTTCATATTTCAATATTATATTTTTTTTCTGTATTTTTTATCAAATGTGCTAAAGCCACGTTTGATGACCATAAGTAAAAATAATTTTTTTTTAATGGTAAATATTAAATCGTGTGTGTGTGTGTGAGAGAGAGAGTATGTGTGTGCATGTGTGCGCGTGTGCGTGTGTGTGTGTGAGAGAGAGAGTGTGTGTGTGTGTGTGTGTGTGTGTGTGTGTGTGTGTGTGTGTGTGTGTGTGTGTGTGTCTGTGTGTGTGTGTGTGTGTGTGTGTGTGTGTGTGTGTGTATGTGTGTGCGTGTGTGTGTGCGTGCGTGTGTGTGTGTGTGTGTGTGTGTGACTGCTGCGTATATTTCAGAATATTTATATTTCAGAGCATAATCTCAAAGCCCTTAAATAATATTTCCTAGAAGATACAGTACTGTAGCCTATATATGTGGATCACAGATAAATTAAACATTTGTATGCATTATAAGAACTATTTTTAATATATATGTATAACTGTTATTGTTTATGATATGTAATGACGTATAGCATAACATTATTAAATATGATGATGGAAATGCAGGACTTATCAGCTAGAGTGACAGTATTGTATATATTCAGTGCAAAATTCTAAGATTATTATTATTAAAAAAATGACCTAATTTGCAACAATGACCATAAGAAATAATTTGTGAAGGTCAGATTTCTTAAATATAATGTCAATAATAAAAGGAAATAACAAAAACTCGTGAAAATTCTCATGAAAATTCATGAAAATTAATGTTTTTGTTTTTCAATCAAGACTTTAACTTGATAAACTGATCATATTATTTGTAGCCTTTTTTTCCATTAGAGATTAGAAAAATGGCAGTTGAAAAATTTGATTGTACTTTAGAAATATGTAAAAATGATGAATGCTATGCTGAACTGAAGGCTCGGTGGCGGCGAGCGAGCCTATGGCTATGCAGCCAGCCAAAATGGGCGGGGCATCTGGCGTCTGGCCGCTTCGCCGCCGCATCTCAGATTTCTTCTCTTCAGCGACGGAGACCCTTCTTCGCTGACTCTTCGCTGATTCCGAGATCTGCCGTTGAAGCGCCTCAGCAGCTGGATTGGACCTCTTGCAGCGACCAGCTTGCAGACTCGGTCATCCGCTGCGGCTATCTGTTAAGATCTAAAAAAGCCTTACTAGAAGAGCAAATTTCAGCGCAGCGTTGTTGCAAATGTCGCGCCGTGATTGTAAGGTGTGCGGGAATCCCTTGCACGCCGATGACACTCATGCTGAGTGTGTGTCACGCTTGGGAAAATCCCACGCTGTGCTCAGCGGGGCTGAATGCTCACACTGCGAGTGTTTCAGTCTTGCCTCTCTGCGCTCGCGGATAGCTTTCTTTTCAGAGAGCGAGTGCTAAGAGCGTGTCCTAAACATGATGGCAGAAGCTAGAGCCCCGTCTACTTGCCGCCTCAATGCTCTGAAATGGTACATTTTCTCAACTTGGTGTCAAGACCGCGACTTAGATCCGGTCAGTGTCAGTGGTTCTCTCATTTCTGCAGGAGATGCTGGATAAACAATGCTCCTCATCCACCATCAAAGTTTACGCGGCAGCCATAGCGGCTTTCCATGCCCCTATTGCTGGCCGATCGGTGGGCAGAGAGTGTGTGGTTACATTTTTATAAGGGGCCAGGAGAATGAATCCCCCGCGTCCTCATACAGTTCCACCTTGGGACCTACCTACCGTACTAAGGGCCCTGAAAGGGCCCCCGTTTTAACCATTGCAATCCACGAGCCTCAGAGCACTCTCGTTAAAAACCACCCGGCTTGCCTGGAATTCGGGCCTAACGACTCCAAAGTCGTCCTAAAACAAGGCTGGGTTATGTGCCTAAGGTTCTCTCCACTTCGCTCAGAGCCCAGGTCATAGCGCCTTCCGCACGTCCCCTCAGAGACATCGCCTCTTCCTGGGCTTGGTCCAGCGGGGTATCCATTTCGGAAATTTGTCCCTGCCTTACAGGTCAGAGTCCTTTCTGCTTAAATTGGCTGTCTTATGGGTTCACTTGACCAACATTGTTCAGGCCACTCCTTCACTTGGTCTATCCATATAATATGGACGCCAGGTATCAACTTACAGGATGACACCCAGGCCATGGATGACCCTACGGCTCAGCCTGTGCTTGGTGTATTCTCTTGACTTCTGGGTCTTATCCCCATGTGAGTTTTGGTGTTGAGTCGTTCCACGTCATAACACGGCGTTATTGTACTTGTTCCCATACAGCATCTTCGACGCAGTACGAGTGCAATATCGAAAGGAAACTTACTCGGTTACTATAGTAACCTCGGTTCCCTGAGATATGGAACGAGTACTGCGTTCCTGACCGTGCTATGAACTGCACGCTCGTTTGCTTCTTTCAAAGAAATATGAGATGCGGCAGCAAAATAATTTTTTTTTCCCAAACAAGCGTCTTCGACACAATACTTGTTCCATATCTTAGGAACCGAGGTTACGATAGTTATTTTACATTATAATATTATCACACAATATTAGAGCAGTTTTTTTAATCAAATAAATGCAGCCTTAGTAGACTTGATGTCTCTTTGTAGCAGAAGAGACTTCATTAAAAACATTACAAAGTCTAAATAATTCCAAACTGGTGTTTTTAACAACAAAATTCCATATTAATGAGTTTGGGATTAGGGTACTGAACATAAACTCTATTCATTTCATATACTTGATATATTCTCACACAATTACACTGTGCTGCTGACTGTCCTGAGCAGTTATGTGATATATTGGCCAGTGTGGCAGCCTTCGCTGGAGCTCAGAAGGCAGTGGAGGGTGCAATGATATGGGTGGAATCGCAGGCCACTGTGATGGGAAACACAGCAGATGTTGACTTATGTGTGCTGGATGCTGAAATGCAATAGAACAGCTGCTCACCACGAGACAGACAGTCAGGACGGAGGCTTTTAGATTTAACAGAGGTAGTTTTTCAGGTTTCTTTTATGAATAGAAAGGTCTGAAGAACAGCATTTATCTGAAATAGAAATCTTTTGTAACATTATAAATGTCTTTATCATCACTTTTGATCAAGTTAAAGCATCCTTGCCAAATACAAGTATTAATTTCTATAATTTCTTTCCTCGAAAAATAAATAAATTAATTAATTATAATGACTCCAAGCTTTTGAATGATATAGTGTATGATATTACAAAAGCTTTTTATTTCAGATAAATGCTGATCTTTGGATCGTTCTATTCATCAAAAAAATTTACTCAGCTGTTTTAAATATAGATGATGATGATAATAATAATAATAAATTACATTACACTTTGCTACCAGGGTGCCACCAACCCCCTTACCGGTTA
The DNA here is from genome assembly GCA_003573665.1 of Oxygymnocypris stewartii. Taxonomy (NCBI): domain Eukaryota; kingdom Metazoa; phylum Chordata; class Actinopteri; order Cypriniformes; family Cyprinidae; genus Oxygymnocypris; species Oxygymnocypris stewartii. Next base: position 48,332 of record QVTF01023074.1, read on the forward strand.
CTTTTAGACGAAACCTATGCTCCCTTTCTCCCTCACATCTTTCCTCTGTAGTATCCTCCTCTCTTTCCTCACCTACACATTTCTCATCTCTGGATGTGAATGCTGCTACTGATACTTTATGCTCTACTTTAACCACTAGTCTAGATGACATTTGTCCTCTCTCCTCCAGGCCAGCACGGACTGCCCCTTCTAACCCCTGGTTATCTGATGTTCTCCGTGAACATCGGACCCGACTCCGAGCGGCAGAGAGAAAATGGCGAAAATCAAACGAGCCGTCGGACCTAAGTATGTATCAATCGTTTCTTTCATCTTTCTCCGCTGAAGTCCACACTGCCAAATCATCACATTTCCATAACAAGATCAACAATGCTCCAGATATGCGTAATCTCTTTAGAACATTTAATTCTCTCCTCTGTCCCCCTTCACCACCTCCCACCACGTCTATAACAGCTGATAACTTTGCAACTTTTTTTACAAACAAAACTAAAACAATCAGTAGTCAGTTTTCACCTCCACTCACACAGGACCCCAAACCAACTAGATCCACTGCTCAAACTCCCATCTTCTCCTTCTGTCCCCTCACTGAGGCGGAAGTATCCAAACTTCTCCTCTCCAGCCATCCTACAACATGTCCTCTAGACCCTATCCCCTCACACCTTCTCCAAGCAATCTCTCCCGCACTCCTACCAGCACTCACACACATTATCAACACATCTCTCCTCACAGGCATCTTCCCCACTGCATTCAAGCAGGCTCGGGTAACTCCACTGCTCAAAAAACCTACATTAAACACTTCTCTTTTAGAAAACTACAGACCTGTCTCTCTCCTTCCATTCATTGCCAAAACACTCGAACGAGTTGTCTTTAACCAGGTCTCATTGTTTCTTTCACAGAACAACAAACTGGACACTAAACAGTCAGGTTTCAGGAGTGGCCATTCAACTGAGACTGCGCTACTCTCGGTCACTGAAGCCCTGCGAATTGCAAAAGCCAATTCCAAATCATCAGTCCTCATTCTGCTGGATCTCTCTGCCGCTTTTGACACTGTCAATCACCAGATCCTCCTGTCCACCCTCTCATCACTGGATATCACTGGGATTCCACTTCGCTGGTTTGAATCCTATCTCACTGGTCGGTCTTTCAAGGTGGCCTGGGGAGGGGAGGTATCCAAAGCACATAAATTGGTCACTGGGGTTCTCCAGGGCTCGGTTCGTGGACCCCTCCTCTTCTCCACATACACTACATTACCGGCTCCCATCATACAGGCACATGGCTTCTCCTACCATTTCTATGCTGATGACACACAGCTCTATCTCTCATTTCGACCAGATGATCCAACGGTAGCTGCACGGATCTCAGGCTGCCTGGCGGAACATCTCGGCTGGATGAAAGAAAACATCTACAGCTCAACCTGGCAAAGACTGAGCTTCTTGTCTTCCCTGCAACTCCAACTCTACAGCATGATTTCACGATTCAGTTAGGTTCATCAACAATTACCCCATCAGCTTCGGTCAGAAATCTTGGTGTAATCTTTGATGACCAGCTGACCTTCAAAGAGCACATTGCAAAGACTGCTCGATCTTGCAGGTTTGCACTACACAACATCAGAAAGATCAGGCCCTTTCTGACAGAGCATGCTGCACAACTTCTTGTCAGGCCCTTGTCATTTCTAGACTGGACTACTGCAATGCTCTTCTAGCTGGACTTCCATCAAACACAATCAAACCTCTACAAATGATTCAGAATGCAGCGGCACGACTGGTCTTCAATGAGCCCAAAGAGCCCATGTTACTCCTCTCTTTGTCTTCCTTGCACTGGCTACCAGTTGCAGCTCGCAGTCCAGTTCAAGACACTGATGCTTGCATATCGACCAACCACAGGCTCAGCACCCTCCTACTTCCACTCCTATTACGAATCTACATCCCCTCCAGAAGTCTGAGATCTGCTAGTGAGCGACGCCTCGTGGTACCATCACAGAGAGGCTCAAAATTCACTCTCCAGAACATTCTCTTCACTGTTCCTGGCCGGTGGAATGATCTTCCCATCCCCATCCGGAATGCTGGGATCCCTGTCAACCTTCAAGCAACAGCTGAAAACTCATCTCTTTCAACTCTACTTGACTACATAAAAAAAAAAATAAAAAAATTAAAACCATTCTTTCACTTTTTCAAAATCTTCAATCTTTCTCTTTATCTTTCTCTCCTTCCCTTGCTAGCTTGTACTTATTTGAACAATGCCTGAGACTTGGTGTTATTGGAACTTCCTCTGTATGTTTGCCTCTTCAAGATTAATCGCTTTATGTACTCCCCAATTGTAAGTCGCTTTGGATAAAAGCGTCTGCTAAATGACTAAATGTAAATGTAAATATTTTTGAACAGCAAATCAGCATATTATTTTTATTTCTGAAGATCATGTGAGACCGAAGACTGGACTAATGATGCTAAAAATACAGATTTGATCACAGAAATAAATTATATTTTAACACACATTCAAATAGAAAAAAGTTATTTAAAATGTACAAATATTTCACAATATTACTGCTTTTGCTATATTTTGGATCAAATAAATGCAGGCTTGGTGAGCAGAAGAGAATTCTTTAATAAAATCTTACTGTTCAAAACTTTTGACTGGTAGTGTTTCAAACAAAATACTTTTTGAAATGCTGTGCATGAAGGAGTCTGTCTGGTTCAGTTTATGTCTTTCTTAAATCAGCCTCTGTGTCGGACACACTTGTGTTGAGCTGATTCTCTACAGAAGCACAGCAGCTCCTGCAAAGATAAGGCAAACCCATGCCGAGCGTCCCTGTTTCCGGTGGCGGCTGTCGCTCTCGTCAATCACAGCCCTCGTTCGTTCTGATCCATCGCTCCGGCAGAAGAGGGCACTCCATCTGTGCTATAGAGCCGCTGGAGGGCCGGGGGCCGGATACATCCTTATTATCCCATTAGCAAGCCGTAGCAGTTCCCTCAATGTAAAGCTCTCTCACTGCTGGACCCTAATGTCACTGGAGAAGCCCTGCTGATGCTCTCCGGGACGGCACACTTCTCTGTCCGCAGCTCAGCACACACTCACACATATGTCAGCCTGCTGTTACTTTGGAGGAACGGCATGACAAAAATATTGACAAACAAATCTCAATCTGTCAATACTAAACTACATATGCCGCAAGAGCTGTTCCATTTCAAATATAATAGATATCGATAGTATTACTTACAAGTTTGTTGCATTGCATGAGGAAAATTTTAGTCAGTAATTTAATTTAGATTAGTTATTTCAGGTAATGCATTCTGGCTATTTTAGATTACTTTTACAATACTTTTGACCTTTCTTAGACTTTAAAGGCGGTTTTTGTTTAAAAGAAATTAAAAGAGAAATCAAATGTATCCAATTCTTTGTTGTCAACGATATCATTCCCAAACTGGGGTACATTGAAGAACTTCAGGGAGCTTATGAGTTGATGAAAAGCTAATAATCAATTAAACCATAAAAATGTCAAATATAATCCATGAAAAAAAATTACTGTAATCGATTCTGAGCATTTACGTAAACCAGCTTTGAAGTAATCAGTTACTACACAGCACTGATAGTAGATTGATTAGTGAAATGTATTGAACTGAGCATTCACTTTACAGTAGATTTTATACTGCATCAAATATTACATGCTTTCTAAATAGCAATCAACTGATTTAATATATTTCGCAAGTATTATGAGGTTAACTCAAAGACATAACATTTCAAAATTCATTAAAATTAGAAGCTGAGTTGTTTTTATTTTATATTATTATATTATATTATATCATATCATATTATTATATTAATATTTGTTTTATTATAATTTTTTACTTAATTTATTTTTGTATTTTATTAAATTGTATTTTATTTAAAAATATATATATTTTTTTTTTTTTTTAAAAAAATCACTAGTGGTCATGATTCTTCACACATTACAAACAAACGACCAGAAATTATTAGTTTATTTATGATTTCAGAAACGGTCATTTGATGCAAATAAAACTTTGGCAAAATTGTACTTTATATATCTCTAAATATATATATATAAATGATATATAAATATATCTCCAAATGCAAGACTTAACAGCTTAAGCTGTCTAAGATTTGTTCTGAGGATTTCATTGTTTGTAAGTCAAAAGTTCTCCTGTTTTAGTTTGGAAAGAAGTGAAGTAAACACACTTCAGGATCTCCCATCTGGGAAGGATTATATTCAGTGCAGAATGAACACTGTTTATGGTGCGAAAGCAGCTTAAGTAAGAGAGGAGAAGTAATGCATGTGCGAGCGTCTGTGAGTATGGCCAGATGACAGCAGGCCCGTGTCTGACCGCATGTGCAATTCTCTTCTCATCAAACCAGCCTGTCAGATCTGTCAGTCAGAGCAAATACACCTCCATCTCCATCTGTCT